>CM037865.1:21553427-21863427 GCA_021292105.1 Anadara kagoshimensis
ATGAAACGTTTATCCTAAATACTTGCCCTGCAATGCAATTCAAGGATGTTAAATCATCGCCGACTACCAGTAAAACCGTTACGTGGAATTCAGAGTTATAGTGCGTTAAGTTTGACCTGGTCGTTTGACCTATAATTTGAATATTGGATTTTGCCAATAGACTGTGATCTAGGTAACACAGCATTTTTTATTACCATAAATACTCAGTACCCAGTATTACTATCATCTTTCCTTATTAACCACTTTTATATAGCCCCTAAATTACAAAATGGATATGTCATTTTAAAAATTCAAATTAGAGGTCAACTGGTCAGGTCAAACTTGACGCACTATACATGTGCCTGTAAGCATATGTATTAAACAATACACTTACAGGTGAGAATAATGGTTGTAATGTAAAGGGTTTGCCTAGGTGTTGAAAAAACATTTGAAATGTTAATATAAAAACTGCCAAAACTGCCAAAATAATCGACATCTAACTGCAATAGACAGGTCGATATTTCTATTGAAAATCCATAAATTGTTGAAATAGCCAATGATTTTCGAGGAAGTACAAAAACACAATTATGCATTCTGGATGTTTGTGCCTGTAAAGTTGATCGGAAAAGAGATTCAACAACAGGATACCAACATGTTACCATGGTTAGCTGGCAAATCTTAATTGAAACGTTCTAATATTATTAGAATAAGTTAGACCGCCAATGTAAGGAAAATTAATCTGTAGACACCAAATCAGTTAAATGACTTTTATAAGCTAAATAAGTTAAATGACTTTTATAAGCTGCACGAGCAGTGTTTAACAGGAGTTCGAAATACACATGTTGATCACAAACTTTACTTATTTTGTATGAAATAACACCGAACTCCTTTGTGTACTATTAACCAATAAAATGCGCTACTGGAATGCCTACATAAGTCGTTTGAGCTTATACCATTATGTATGTTTTCATTCTAATATTTTAAAAAGAATTTGATCAACTTTGATGATACAATTATAAATAAATACTAAAATGTATTACAATTAATAATTATTAATAAATAATTTTTACACATCTCTGTAATGTTATTTATGGTCAGTGTAGGTCACTATAATTCCAGGTAGCCGAAGATCAAGTAAAAGTAAAATGACTATTTATTTATTTGTTAAATATGAAACATAACCATCTATTTCTTTTTATAATACAAAATATTCAATCATGAAAATATTGTGATTTAGGCAACGTTAACAAATAAAAAAATTATCTTTATATAATAAGTTGAATTATGCATAGATATTCAATCGTCAATATACACGTATTAAACATTCAAAGTATAATCATTGTATTAAAAAATATGCAAAACAACTTACAAAAATGCTGCATAATAAAGCAAAAGTACCCGATTTTATATCACACAAACTAGCTTGAAAAATAAAGCGTGGTTTTATATTATAGGGGATAACTGAAGTAGTATTTTAAAAGTTTTCTTCACACTTTACTCTTTATACAATAAATTATGAGTAACTCCATGATTCCTTTCTCTGAAAGTAGAAATTAGACATTTTATATTGGATGAAATGAATTAATTACTTTAAGAGACAAGTGCTTGACTGAATTCAATGCATTTATATCCACGAAAATACTTAAGATATGTATACCCGTATATCGATACGAGGTAGATAAAGTCAATTTAGGTATACATTGTATGTCCATTTCACGAGGTAATAAAACTAGTCTGGTGCTTGTATCACCCTTGCATGTTTAAAAGTGGACAGATTTTTTAAATGAATGTTTAAGTGCAAAGTGAATGGTGTCGAGTGCAAAATAGCAATGTTCTTGACTCATATTACAATTTGATTTTGAATGGATCATTTTGAGATTCGTATTACTCTACAAATTTTTAGGCTAAACAATAATTTGTAAAAACATATTTATACATACTGGCAAGGAAATTCTTGGCATTTGAAATAAAGTCATCGTGGATCCATTGTCAGAATACTGTCTTTGTAATACTTTCTCTGCAATATCAAATTAAATGACTAGCTATTTCAATCATTTCTTATCCTTAAATTTTAAAATTGACCTTTTGTTAACCCGCAACCCGCAATAACATAAACAAAAAAGGATAATGTATTGATCGCCCATTTTTTCATTTTGGAAATACATGCCATATAAGAAATGTACATTTTGTAACTGTGGAAATGCACAAATGATTTTTAAAGTCGGCAGTTGCGATTACTTATCCTTAGATTTTAAAATTTGCCCAAGTACGACGTATACTATCAGTTGTTTAAAAAAGACAAACATGTATTAAAATAATTACATAATATACCAGTTTTAAATTTACAGCACTAGACGGCCGTTTCGGAATACAATTCCCATCAGTAGTGCTTGGACCAAAAGTATGAAACCAACATGATTTTGAAGATGTTGAAAAGCTACCCAAAGAACCAAAATATATTTTACCAAATTGAGGAAATACTTTGCATGAGGGAGTATACCTTAGTTTTTGAGAATTTTCAAATTTTAACTTGCAGGAAATTTAGGCAATTATAGTATATTTCTGACAATAATAACTCATTGCAAAACCAGAATTTAGAGTAACAGAAGTAATTATGTAAGATGTCTCTTATCGCCACACTTGTTGAACAACAAGTGGTCCATTTATACCTATATTGAAACATTTTAAATGAGACGTATATTAAAAACGATATTAACCAAACTAATTGTTACGTTAAAATTACGTTTTTGTAAATAAATTGATATCTTTACGTATTCGATGTATATTACAAAAATTGTCCTTCATGTATATTAAATTCCTGTATTGTTTACAGTAAATTAATGGGTACGGGGGCGAAGGGGTATTTTGTAGCAAAATATCAAACCCTATAGTCTCCTAATGTTTATATGATTCATTGATTCTGCAAGTTTCTGTAATCTCCGACTTGCGTTTTGCTTTTGTATTTGGGCTGTAAGAATACCAGTTTTGGAATGTTTATGCTAATCATTAGGACATTGTAACCAAAACTGAAAACCAGAAGCCAGGATATTATTTAATCATAAGGAGCATTATTTACTCAAAGCGAGATTTAGATTATGTCTTCAAATTCTATAATCATTTACTTTTTAATTAATAAATCGTGCTTGTCCGGATTTTTTTTTAAACTTCTATAAATATACTAACCGTTATTCTTGTCCGGTGTGTTGTAGGATTCAGAGGACTTTGTTCGCTGAAATGGACATATATTATTAGAGAATTCAAAATAAATCGTTTGATGGAGAATAAAAAAATCTGGTATGCAAGAATGTGGAAAGATATTTTCTTGAAATTTCTGAACATAATTGTTGCAAAATTGATACTAAATGAAGCGTGCCGTGTTTTGCATGACTTTAAAAAGACAGTATTCCAAAAAATTAATTGAACACCACCTTTTTCTAAATGCATCTTTAATAGAGAAGATCAATAAAAAATTTCACTGTACGCCCAATATATATTTCCTATTTATAAGTACTGTATGTTGTGTTTGTTTCGTAAAAAACTTAATGAACATTTATTTCAACATTACTTTAAATCTGTGTACGATACTTCAATTCAAGGATATCGTTCAAACGGCGTTAACAAATCGACTTTTGCTAGTTGAGACATCTATTCTGTTTACATCAAACAAACTAGTCGTCATAGAATGACGTATGATAAATATTTTGTGTTTTTATCCCTGCTATAAGTCTACTATCTGAGGCAATCTATAATGCTTCCTGTTAGAGAATGAAAAAAATGACATTACATAATAAGCCGAACGAGGAACACAAACTGTCAGTATCGTTAGAATCATTCGGCGTAAAAAAAAGAACCAGAACACGCTGCGACATTTAATATTTAACCACTGAATAGACATAGACCATATAATTAAACTAAAATACTTGTCTTGTTAAGTAAAAAAAACTTATATCAACATAATACAAATTCACTAAAATAACGCCGAAAAATACTTGAATTCTCCGAACAATACAATTGAAGCTGTCTGGGTAGCTAAGTGTTAGAACGCTTGCCTATAGTGCGGGAGGTACTGTGTTCGATCCTGGAAGTGATGGGTTGGCCATTACGGGCAAAAAAGTTCACCCAAGTGAATTTGTGTGGAATTTTCCACTTGGGACCATGACAAACTAAAACATATCAGGGGGAATGTAGCGGTCTGGATAGCTCTCACCAATAGTGCGGGGGAGGGGTCCCGGATTTATTCCCGGATCCGACCCTGCAATTTTCTCCTTGTTACACTATATACACAGCTATCTTAAACCTTAAAGAATAAAATGCATTAAAAAGGGCTTTTTTGTTAAAAAAAACCTTTCAGCTATAGCTTTGCTTTGAATATCTTGTTATCTTTCTATGTGAAGGGGACTATATGACAATCATTCATTGCATTTGCATATCACATCTTTTTTTCAAGATTTTAAATACAAGCTGAATTTTCAAATTTCACGAAAGAAATTACCATCATCATAATAGCGTTTTTCACTCTTAACATACGACAATTTTTTTTCTAGATTTTGAATAATTATTTTGAATTTCTGATCTCCATAAAATGTAAAAAAAAAGTAAAAACATAGCCATACATACCGGAAACGGAATACTTGACATTTGAAATAAATTCATCATGGAACCATTGTCAGAATATTTTCTTTGTGATACTTTCTCTGCAATATGGAATTTAAATTTTCCTACTAAACATATCCAACATTAAGTGACGTTAGATTTTAAAATTGATCTTGTATCAAACCTGCAACATTCATGTTTATGATCAACAAAGAAATGTATTGATATTCGAATTTTTGTAAATACAGTCTGTATTAGAAATATGTATCATACTTCCATGTTCCTTTCACTCAGTTTTGATTACACACGTGGTGGATGTAGCTAGCTTAACAGGAGGTGCTTACCCTTCCAGAGCACAATACCTCACTTCTCTGTTGGAAATTCACGTATTCTACCTAAATTGACCATTTCAAAGTTTTGTTTTTGCTTTGTTTTTGGATTGTGATTTGGATATGGCATGGATGAGTTTGTTTGTTCATGACTGTAACATTCAAATTGGTGTAGGGTTTGACTGTCCAACTCATCTTATGGTTGTAAGAATATCAGTTTTGGCAAGTTCATCAAAATAACTAGAAAATTGCAAAAATTGCAAATTGCAAAAAAAAATGAAATCAGGTGACGTGGACTTTATTCAATCAAAAGACGCAACATTTTATTTCAGCGTTATTTAGATTATATCTCAATTCAAATGTACAATTATTGTATAGGAAAATCTTACTAACTGTCCGTTTACTCTGCTGCAGAGAAAGGAACAGCGCTAATATTTCAAAGATTTAAATTCCACGGTTAAAAATCAATTAATCAATTACTTACATGAGCCGAGTCGTTGCTAATAATCCTAATTTCAATGTAATCCATGCATTACAACTTTAATACACCAAAACGTATTTTGGAAAGGTGTTTACAATGGTAACAATTTTGACAAAATGGCGGTGTCTTTCGTGTGACGTAATGATGACAGAAGAATTTGTTCTTTACGTAGGTGCGCAAAGGGTACAATGAAGGGTAGTTCAAAGGTCGAGTTGAGTTTAAAAGTTTGAATTTATGTCATTTTTTTTCAAAAGTTTGAAAATGCAGAAAGGTAGTTGACTTTATAACTTTACTAAATCAATTTTGGCCATCCCAGTTACGCAAAAATCAATCTGTTCTTGAGCTGCACTAACCTACGTAAATAGTCGACTCTTTCGTCTTGACTACGTAACATAAAGAACCCCGCCATTTCGTAAATCAAATTACCATTGTAAACACCCACCCAGGTTATATTTTGTCGCATAAAATGATATATTAAGCAAGGATGGAGCCGAAACAGGTGTTTTAGTAACGACTCGGCTCATGTAAGTAAAAGAATCATTGATTTGTCACCGTCATATTGAAATTCATAAAATATTTTGCGATCTTGCGTTCTCCGAAATAGGCTAAATAAATAAGAAGTTTTTTGAGTTTGCAAATTGCATCTGTCTAGTTTTTAAAATGGTACTAACCGTTATTCTTGTCCTGTGTATCATAGGATTCAGAGGACTTTGTTCGCTGAAATATAGAACATCAATATACTATTAAAGAATGCTTAGTCATTCGACCTAGTTCCAATAAAAGAATTCTACATTGTAATGAGTGTGTAAACACAATTTCTGAATATTATTGTCTACAATATGGTGGCCGATAAGGCTTGATGATTGTTGGATGACTTTGACAACATTTTGCTTGTAAAATCAATTGAACGCTATATATTTCCCCAATGCAACTTAAATTAAAATACTAATAACTTTTTCTCTGTACGCTGAAAATAATCTAACATTGATAATACACTGCATGTCGTCTATGTTTCATAAATTAACATCTTTAAACTTTCAGCATCATTTTACGCAGTGTATGATTATTTTCAATTCAAGGATACCTTCTAAAAGTCAATGCGATTTCGAAAAAATTATCCTATACTAGAAACATCCACTCGGGTAAAATTACAGAAACCAGTCGACTTTGAAAAGGGTATTCTTTTAAAACATAATGTCGTGTTGATTTCTTGATTTAGGTCTACATTTAGAGGCTCCTGTTATAGATTGAAAAACCTTACTTTATATCGATGATAATTAGAAAATAACTCTAATTTATCAAAATTTCTTCAACTATTACAAATTAAACAATTAAAAGAAATCACATTTTGTATATAAAATCATTTTAGCAGATACTTCAAGGCAGTGTATAAAAGTTAAAGCTACGATTCAGAAAATACTTCTGTGCAATACGGATATGATATAATCTTCAAAATTAACAGGAAATTGAAAGACAAGAAAACGAATAGGGGGAATAAGGTTTGTTTGGGAATTGAAATAGGAAATGGCCATATACAATTTAAAGACGTAGGGAATTAAAAAGAAATCAGGGCGTTATACAGAGACGTTACATAGTTTACATAAGCAGTAGTAGAAATGCAAACAGAGTTATTTTTCCATCCAATCACTCGGCTTCTGATAGACAACAGACTGCGATATTCAACATTTAACACTTAGACACAAACCATAAAATTTGACTGAAATATTATATATCAACATAAAACAAGTTTACAAAAATAAAAATAACTCAAAAAAGATATTTCAATTCTGGGTCTGCAAACAATACTTCATGCATCAATATCTAACACGAAAAAGAACAATCCATTCAAACTTTACTTTTTGTTAACAGAAACATTCAGCTATAATTATGGACTTACCCTATTATAAAATATGTATGAAGTGCATTCCGTTGGCATCACAGTTTCCACAACATACATTGGTATTCATAATATAGCAGGAGACGATTTCATATTATGTTAATTCATTGCAATTACATATAGAATGATGATATGATCATCTTTTATTTAAAATGTTAAAATACAAAACTGAATTCCGAAATTTCAAGGGAGATAATACCATCAACATTACTGAATGATTTTGACTTTTACTGGAAAGAAAATTAAGAAAATGTCGAGATACAACTCATATTAAAATGAGGATTCCCCACATGATGTTTTATAAGAACTTCACATAAACATTCCTAAAACACAGATATCTAGAAAAAATAAAAAATAAAGAAAAAATAAAAACCATCCGTTACCTGTAATTTTAAGAACGACTCTTTCGTTCTAGATTGATACAAATCATGTCGTTGTACTATGTGCCTCATTGCCTTTTGAACCTGTAAATAAAGTAAGATGTTAATATTTAGTTCGCATTTATAATTATTACTCTTCAGTAATGCCTCAAACAATACTTGAGATTTCAGCTAAGATTAATGTTCAAAGCTATCGATGCCACAGACATTGTTATCCTTCGTGCTTTGTTCTATGCGTGAAGCATTTTCAGGCACTGCAAACGGATAGACTATGGAGGTATAATCAGACTTTACTTTGGTGTTTTCAACGTTTAATGCACAATAACTCTAATGTTATTTTGTGATGAGACAATAATGGTGTTGTCTTACCTCTCCGTGTAAGAAGTTCAGACAAGCAAAGCAAAGCTAACCAACCATTCGTGTTAGGCTAGCTCCGATGCTGATTGCTAGAAGGCTTGTTACAATAAATCCAAGGTGATAAAATAGATAACATTCAGAAGTTACTAGATACTTACTATTAATGTATCTATACCAAATGAATGTAGATGAATAAAAGAAATAGTTTACTTACCGCTCTATTTAAAACGCAGTGAAAAATAAATATGAAGAAACCCTACAAGTATAAAATTGTTAAACAGTGTTTTTTTTTAGAAAATACTTTTGCTCCAAAAACTGTACAAAATGTAATATGAACGTTGCTTAACAACACCGAAATTCTTTATTCTAACATGACCCGCGTTTTCCTTCATATAAAACATGAAGAGAGCCAGTCGTTGTATAACAAACTATATACACATGGCTGTCCCGTTTTAATGACGTGCTCCCTTATTCATTTATGCTGTGTTGCAATGTATCGCAAACAATGATTGTGACGTTATTCTCATTCACAAAATCATTTATTTCTATGGAGGTAATCTCAACAGCCGATCTGTTTCACTTAACTCTTATGCAAATGAATAGTAAAATGTCCTTCCACAGAAAGGATTTGCAATGTTTATTTCAATACTGTTTTATATAAGTCATGTTAGAATTGAAATGATCAACCTTTCCCCGTTGAGCTCGTGATATATTCTTCCACATGTGAACTCAAGCCAGTGTATTATTCGACGATATTCCACGGGTAAATGTTATTTCTTAAATACCCTATAATCTTCAGTTTTAAAAAATGCGAAATGTGAAATAAAAAAGCAAATGCATCAGAAGAAATGTTCTCATAACAATATTTTATACTAACGTAGAACCAAATGACGGTAATTATGTGATTTAGTTATTTTGTTACCGAGAGCAATAAATTGCAGTGTCTTAACCCTTACAGAGTTAAAATGGATGTTCCAAAGAATATTCACCAGATATTGTGAATGTAAATATACATTTAACAAGCGGGTATAAAATTTTGCAAGCATATACTACAATGATTAAAAACGTGACATGTTACTAATCAGTTTTAAGAGTAAGCTTTACGCATTTTATATATGAAAGGCAAAGACAAACAAAACACATACAACTATCTGATAATCATAATACAAACCCATTCATTGTTTTACCAATCATACTACTGATATATGCTTTAGCACAAATATATAGTTTAAATACCTGAAGTGAGTTCGTTACTGCAAACAGGTACTGAAAAATCACAGAATCATCGTTAACAGTCAGCAAGCCAAATAACCAAGTAATGCCCAGTATTGGTAATAGTGTACAAATACTCCGAATGCCTGATCTGAAACAACATTATATAATTATAAGTACACTTATAGAGCTTCTTTATTAAGACTTTGAAAATATTAATTTAAACGTGGCAGTGTATAAGCGATAAGTAATTCGATTACGTTGGGCTTCAGTAGCCCTCAGAACAATTATGATTTCTCGCTATCCTAACTAAAAGAAGCTATGAACATCACGCGTTTGAATGACATATTTCTGACAACGACCAGTAGCAAATAATAACACCCATATACACCAATTTATTCCAATTAACAGTTAATTATGGATTTAGATTCCCTTGAATTGGAGCTACTACCAGTAAACATAACGTTCACATTTCGACGAAAACGTGTCATATTCATACTGCCAATCCTTTAAAAATCCGTTGAACAAGTAGCGGATACAGTTATGAGACTGATGGAAGGGTTGTAAGCACGAGAACATCTAAACATTATTGACTGTAACTTTATGAGGTTTGTTTTTATTTTCATATACCGAAAAGCACAATGTGATTCTTTTAAATAGCCTCAACACATACATATAGAGGGTACCTACTTAATGTAAGGTGGAATGTTTTGCAATACATGTAAAAAGATACGCATGTAATATGCAATGACACTAAGGAAAAATATTAGGAAATTCAAGCGATACTTACATGGCTTTTTCCTTTCTCTTTTTTGACTTTATACTATGTGTAGAAAACAGTACTCGTAACGTTATCATGATAATAATGATATTAGCCTAAAAATTAGAAAAAAGTAATTAGATGCACAATTATGTGTTTCAGGATTAATAGCTATGGTAAAGCTTGTTCCACTACAGGAACTTTATACAACGAGGCTAGAGGCTTACAAATAAATCGTTGACGCAAGGGTTTTGCAGGCCTAGGCTTATCAAGGCCCTCAATATATTATTGTTGATAATGTCTTTGCATCCAAAATAACCCTGTATATATTTGACGTTCCACAGTCCCATATTCAATTAATTCCCAATTTTAATTACACGTGGCGGCTGTAGCTAGGTAAACAGGAGGTGCTTACCCCTCCGGGGCATTCGGACTAACTTCCCTAGTGGCAGTTCACGTGTTTAACCTAATTTGCAAGCTTTTGGATTGTGGATTTTACATGGTTTGTTATCTTTATTGTTATGAATTACAATAGGTCGAAGGATATACAGCGTCCCAGTGCCCCACTTAATGCTCACAAGATCATGTCATCCATATAAGTTTTTCTTTAATTTCAGCAACATAAACATTGTTGTTGGTCCGAATAGAATCAAATAAAATAGTATTCAAATCTTATGACTAAACCTTACGACGGGCAACGGATAAAATAGTTTCAGGTGGAGGGATTTCACGACATTAAACATCGATAATTCCAACAATCAGTCTTTCAAGCGGACTTGTTTAAGTCACCCTATATAATTCAAAATGATGAACTAAAATTGGAATATGCATGTTGACAATTTAAATTGTAAACACTTTTTCCTTGAATAAAAACAGACAAAAATAGAAGTCAAGTACGTACCAAAATTACAAAGAAAACTGGCCCGACAAAGGCAAACAGCACTCCACCTTTTATTGTTAACCAGCAACTGTAAATAAATTACATATAAATAGACTATGCACACATCTTAAATGTGTAATCATATACTGTCTGAATTGGAATTACAATTAAAACAAAATTTGTTATCAATTGGTTTCTTTCTAATTTTGAAAGGAGGGGTTTGATAAAAATAAATATAGAAATCATACATGAAATTGACTTACAAACATCACTTACGAAATTAAAAACCTAAAACGTAAAAATTTATGTCCATTGACTAAACAAATGTGGAAAATGGGTGTATTAAAGAAAAAAAAGACATTTTTATTATCTTTTTAAAGACATTGAGGAATTAAATAACACAAATTTAGCTTACTAGTGAGGTGTAGAGTATTCTTTGTCTCGAGTGAGCCCAAGAGTTATACCAACAATAATCAAGGGAACACCTATATAAAACATAAAAGAAAAATGGCATCGTGAAGTGATCATATGAATTCATATATATTCATACTCATGATTAGACACGTGGCGGGTGTATCTGGTGTATCTGGCTAAACAGGAGGTGCTTGCCCTTCAGGAGCACCCGGTCTCACTTTCCTGGAGGAAGTTCACGTGTCTAACCTAACTTAATAGTTCCAAAGTTTTTACTTTGCTTCATGGATTAGTGTTTGTTTGAGATATAGCAGTACAAGAATAAAACATTATGTAAAACGAAAGGGGGAAATGTAGCGACCAAACTTTCCAAATACTAGCTGAACTTTCTACTGATTGAACTAATCGGCCATCCGTATAAAAATTAAAATCCTACAAACGCTCACGACATGTTTTGTTTATTCAGGTACTGATTATGTTTCAATGATATATACAAAATATTACACTTAGAGTATTTTGCATACAGCTGTTCACAACTGTTTTCTTAACAATTATTTGTATAAATTTTATTCCAAAATAACATAAGAAATAAACATTAATCTCTTTAGCTAGATTTACTCCCATGCACATGTTGGCTGGATATTAAAATAACCAGCTTCGAAAAGAAATAAATATTTTATTAGACTATATTCATGAAAAAAATGCATTTGTAATGTAACTAATAGACATAAATTTAAGTAAGACATTACCCCATGACATCATGAGAAGATATTTCATCTTTGAACTTTTTCTGAAAACTATCACAACAGCAATTAATATGTCAATTCCCTCTGCCAACATTATAAAGAAGACTACCAAGAAAATGTAATGGAGACACGCCGTAATTATAGTACATGGTATCTGAAAAAAGCAAGCAAAAAGGCTTTAGAAAAATAAATAAATAAACACACACCCTTAGAAAAACAACTATGCAAAATGAACACCTTTAGATAAACAAAAAAAAACAAAACATAAATACCTTAAGAAAAAACGCATTGATCAGTGTTCACTTAATATCTGTTCATGTTCATGTCTGGGGTGTAATATGTAAGGTTTTCATATAAAAATTACGCAATTTTAACCGACAAATGGTACAAATACTAGTGTAGGTAATTTAACATAAAACTTAAAACTGGTCTATATAAACTTCAGATTTATCGTAATACTAGATCTATGTGTTTGATCGTAGCTTAGGTTTACTTTTTTTGACCACCTGCTATTTGCAAAGCATGAAAAGAAATTACAAAAATCGAACGCATAGTATAGGCTCAAAACATTCACGAACGAACAAAGTTTACGATGGGATAAGGGCATATTTAGTATAAATGAGATATAATGTGTTGCAGTATTTATTTTGATGTGGTTTTCAATTAGTTCTGTCACTCTTCAGTTCTTCATCAAATGCATTCTACATACAATATGTTCAATGCATTAATTTAAAACCAGGAAACATTCATTCGGAGTATCCTACATCGACTCCCCGGTGTAATGTTGCTTGATTGGCCAAGTTCCAAGATTTAAAGTTTGCATTTGATATTTTATTTTGGAAATGGACCGGTATGTTTTAATGTCTTTTTAAAGCAGTCTTTTTGGAATATGGTAAATCTATTATGTCTGTGTTCATCGAACAGTTCTTATGTGTTTGATTTAACCATTATCTCACCAGAAAAATAATGACATGTACAATACAATTTATATAAAGTGTAAAAAGGGGAAGCATTTACCTCTTCGACATCCCTGTCAACAGCCGATAGGAATAAAATGTATGCTATAGTCAAAGCAGTGCACAGATTCATCAACAAAATACTTCGTTCATTTTTCACATATCTGTAAAGAAAATATAGTATTTTGCATTCAAAACAATTATCATAATAATATTAATAAGGTGTCGAATAAGTATAATGAAAATCTTAACTTTCTCCCCCAACCACTTAATATAATCATAATATTTTTTTCAAATGAAGTCAATTAAGTGACATTTCCGTATACAGAACGTTGTAAAGGCATGGTTATACAAAAAACGGTGCAAAGTGCAAAAGTGTAGTACTAATGATTCGGTAATATAAGCTATGTAACTGCAATAAAAAGTTCTATCTTGCAATATTGAATTGATGTATCAGATGTTTGGATTTGAGCGTTGTTACGTTCTATAAAACGTTACATTGTTTCTCATGTAATAGCTAATAAATTAAATTAAACATTATTAAAAAACGTTAGAAGGAACTACTCGAGCTTCAAACAGTAGATACAATGATCGAAAAATTGTAAATTAAAGACACTTATTGCATACTCATCTCTCTTCAAACTTAATTTTCAGTCCGATTGTATTAACTTTAAAATTAAACTGGATTGTGATAATTTGTATTTGCAATTGGATATGAGGAAGAGTTCTTGCATTCAAACCTATGACATCAAAACGAAATGTCAGATAAGAATGCAGATTGACAAATCGGTTTATAAATATACTTATATGTACCTTATACGGTGTTTATATTATTTTACCTCCACACTCTTGCATAGACGATCATTGTTAATATCAATCCTAGAATGGAAATACTGCATCCAATATCTGATATAATCTGCAAACGTTTCATGTCCTCTTCAGACTAAAACACATGCCACATTTTAATAAACAATGAAAACAGTCTTGAAAAAGACAAATAATTTGGAACGCTCTACATGGTCGAGTTACATAATATTATAATGATTGATTGATGGATTGGTCGATTGATTGAATTGGGTTTTACGATACATCATACTGTTAACTATAATTTGATTTATTTCCATTTGATTTTATATATAACCTTATACTAGGCACACTCAGTATTGCCATTGACTTGAAACCAGTTGGGATACAGATAAACAACAAACTTTATACTAGATTAGTTTTGGTCTCATTATATTACTGTGCACAATAATTGTGACATCTGAGTTTTTTAAATACTTTAAACAAACTTAAAAATAAAATACTTCTTCTTGCATCTGTAGCAGTCATCCAATAATACATGTAATATTATAATTAAGCATTTACTTACAATTGTTTCATCTCCCTGGCTCATCAGAATGGCGAAGTTGGTTAAATGTGTACACTCACAAACAGAAATATTATTCTTAGACTTCAATTGGTTGTAAGTGCATCCATACGAGTTCCATTCACTTAAAAGAAACATTACAATTAATAATTATTTGATGAAATCGTTGTAGACATTAAAGTTTATTAAACCTGATGACCATGTGAAAAACATTTGTTTTAATTAGAATGATATTCAGTTTCTTTCGGAAACAAATGGAAACAAACAGGAACATTACTTTTAATTGATTGATTGATCGACTGACTGAATGATTGATCGATTTATTGATTACATTGCTGTTGATTGAATGCGGTTTTGCGAATATCTCACTTATATTTAGGCCTGACCACATATGTCAAATGGAAGAAATTTTGAACTTTGCAGTATGCTCAAGGCAATATGCAGCGGTGTTCTTTAATGTTTAACTCCTGTTGTGACAGGGAAGTGTTTACTACAAGTCATGTACACTACATCTTTTGGACTACAGTCTGGAAGTAGCAAATAAAAAATAATTTTATGTGCATCTACCAAAACTGACATATGACGTCCTTTGAAATGGCAAAACTGATTTTGTATTTATGATGCTGAATAAAAGGTATCTCTTGTATGTGGGAATTCAACACTGTCCAAAACAAATTGTTAGATTTATTATTGAAAATGATATAGTGCCAACTTGTGGTTCATTTGAGGTAAACGAAAGAGAAAAATATTTTTGGATGATTCCTCAATACCCTCTCCATCCTAATAGTTATATCAATATATAATCACTCACTGGTTTTTGAAATCCCAAAATACACAATCTGTTTTCGGTTGAGTAATATTCACATTCTGAAACATTGAAAATAACCATTTTAAGTTTTATTGAATATGTTAAAATTCTATAGATACTAAACTATTGAAATCAAAAATAAACATACTTATCCATGCTGAATATCACAATTCTAACGCAAAGTTAAAACTTAAAAAGTAAAACATGTAGTAAAACACGTGTAATTCAAATCGAGAAGCAAGTTCAAAGTAAAATTTTAACCGCATTTTATATTCTTAATTTTCAAACTTATCATACAAACCAAAAACATAATTTGAAACGTAAAAACTTAGATGTACAATAATTTCAACTCACCTGATTAGATAGTGTTAATGTCAATGGCCTTTTCAATGGCTTGTTTTCAAAACCGTCAATAGATAGTGACATAACCGGAGATGCAACCACGCTTCTAATAGAAAGAAAATGTATTTCTAAAACAGTTATTCTTATTCATACAACTTTACAAATAATTCTAACAACAAATTTAAACTTCAAAATTCCATTTTTACAGTAAATATAAAATAAGATAACTGATTAAGAAAAACTGCATTCTAGCATTGGCCCACAAGTATTACAGAAATAATGAAAATGTGTAAATAAAGAAATACTATTGGTTGAAAACTTAAAAATTTTGTTAATTTATCAACTAGTGTAACAATTTAACCGCGATCGCTATAAATCAGAACACGTTCAAAATTTAAAAAAAATACAATAATATAGCATAACACAGAGAAAGCTTTACGTTCGATTTCAGTTCAAATTCAATACCAAACATTATAATAATACCCATTATTCTGTCCACGGTTTGGTAAAATTGCTCCAATGTTGTCGTAGAATGCTGTTATTATCAGAATGTCTGCAAAACAACGTTAGAAAATCTTAATTATAAAATGTGCAATAATAAATAATAAAATTAAATTAGCATTTTAGAGCATACGTCCATTATTACTAATTGCAAAAGGTTATAACAGAAGGACAATCTTTGAATATATCATTTGATACAGACGTAAGGCTTTAACGGGATCTTTGGTTTGTTCGACTATCTATGAAGCTGGATATAAGTGGGTGACTCTTTTGTGAAAACACCATTAACCAACTTAAACAATAAATGCCTTTGCCATTTGAGCATTTATCCAATAACTTGAAATAAAATATATAAATAGTTATTTCTCATCCAATTATTTTATAAAATGTATTAATATTCTAGTATAGCTCATGCGTGTTTAATATATCATATGGTGAACTTATTATTGAACAAGTAACAAAACAAATATAGTGGATTAATAAACATACAATTCATTTAATTCAAACATATTATAAGTTTTACCTTTATCTTGTTCTTCAAAGTTCCCTTTTGGAAACTCTAACCTTGAACTTCCTTCCGGTTTAAAATCAATCAGCTTCGGTTTACTTTTTTCAACTTGTAGTACTGCAGTAAAAATGAAAAACTATTTTTCTATTGCAAAAAAGTTTAGATTGGACAATGTTAATAAAGAAGGGCATAATCTGACTATCTGTGCAAGCGTTGATATTCCGATTTAAAGAGTCTAGAAATTACAAAAGTTATATGTTTACAATTTGACACTTAATGATAGTATTACAGCATTGAAATTGAGACGTGAAATAAAGAAATGTGTCATAGTTGGTTTGATACTTAAGTATTAAAAAAAAAATTACACATACCCATATTGTCATTTGTTATATTTGTTTGTTGTCCAGGTTGAAGTTTTTTACCCAATACTTCGCCAAAAGTAGTTACTGTCTTAAGAATACGACTGGCTCCACCACTCTTGGACTTGAAATAACAGTTATAAAGTAAAGTTTGAATACAAAAAATAAAAATAGGAACTCTAGTTTCTACACATGCCTAGTTTCTGATAACAAAGTTTTGAGTGACGGTTTTTAAACATTTAAGTTACCCAACTTGCAAAAGCAGAAAAAAAGCAATAAATTTAAAAAAGTTAGATACATGCAGTTTTCTCACACACAGCTTTGCTTTCCGTCGCCAAAAGAATTTATTGTAAGATATGGAAAGATTTTTTTCAAACTAAATCCTTTCTTTCGAAAACAATTTTTATATACAGGTAGTTTATTAATAAAATATGTGATAAAATATTTTTTTTATTTTCTTCATCGAATATTCCATTTTCTTAATTTATGTTTACAACAATAACCTTTTCACAATCAAAAGAAAAGAAACGAGGCTATCACAGTACTTGGTATTATCCAACGCAAAACGACAATACAAGTATATTCAAACAGCACAAAGGGATAAGAAACAAACACATTTTGTGACCATCAGTAATAAAAGAACTCACTTTGGTGGACACTAGAGTAAATGACCAGTGGTGGTGTTTATTCTATATTAGAATCAACTTTTTACAACTATTGGCTCATAAAATCTCGTATTCAAATGTTAAAATAAACTTCATTTTAAAAAACAATAAACCACCATAAACAATGTGTTATATATGTAGTTTATAAAAATTGAGAGTATGCTCTTAAACGTGACATCATCTGAATGACTTTCTGTAGAAGCAAACCAATAGGCTTCAAAGACGGAAGGTTGTGTATGTCTCTTAAACCATCAGTATAGTCTGTAAAACATTTTATCATTCTTCATATGCGGATGGTTTTAACAATCTTCGTACATTAAACAAGAAGGTTAGTTTATAAAATACAGTCACATTTACGCCAGTACAATTGTTTATTTTAAATGTAAAAAGACAGTAGTTTTCATACATAATTTTATACTTTTTAAATTTTGAAACCTAGCATTCGTATTTACCTTTAAAAACAAAAAGCGCATAAAATATTGCTAGTTTTTTTTTATTAATTTACTTTTTCGTTATTCACCTACAAAGAGAAAATTTTAGATTTTATACTAAAATTAGTTGCAGTATTAGCCCTTGCATATATTAAAAAGTGCAAATAATGCGATTAAATGCAATGACTTGTGTATTCTTGTTTCGGCAAAACCATGTAAAATAAATATCCATTCCATATGACGTAAAGTGTGTAGTTTCGAAAGTTTTGAAATATTCTGATTTGAAAACAGCAATAAGATCAAATTATTTAAAATTAGACAAACTAATTTACTCTATACCACAGGCCTGATTTTAGCGTAAATATCAATGTTTTAGAACATGGGGTCCATAACAGGTGTATTAGTTTTAAGTCAACTCACGATATTTGTAAACTTGCTGATTTTGTTTCTTTATCCAGTTATTTTAGAGAACCCATATGAATATAGTAATTTTAGATAACGACTATCTTTAAGTAAAAATTACGAACAATAACAAATTAGTATCTATACATTGTAGTAAATAAATTACAATGGTTTGTTAGAATACCGACAACTTCTTGCAATCTATGAAGAATTCATAGCCGTTTTCTGTCCGTTTTCGATTATCTCAAAACAATTTTAATAATTTTATAAATTGAAAAGGTCCCTTTTTTAGTATTTCACAAATCATTGATAAATTTTGTTATATAATAGCATAATCTAATTTGTTTTACCTCTTGGTTGACTTCATCCCAGTTCTTTTTATTATCAGCTGAATCTGAAATCAAGTTCCCTATTATGTCACCAAAAACCTAAATATTAAAATGAAAAAAATAGGAATATTGCAAGTAAGGAATTTATTTTTTTTATTTAGCTGAATCACCGAGGGTACATTTTAAGTAATATTAACACAAACAAACACTTGCACAAGTTGGGTGAACCATTTCTTGTGATAATAAAAGTAATCAGGTCTGACATTAATACTTTATGGTTTAAATAACCATAGACATCTAAACATTTTAACACTTAATGCATATATCGAAAACAAACATGCTTATTCATGATCAAAATCAAAATCACAATCCCAAGCTAAAGTAAAAACTTTGAAATTGACAAATTATGTGAAGCACGTGGATTTTCATCAGAAATGTGAGATCGGGTGCACTGGAACGGTAAGTACTCCAATGAAACAATTACATGTGCATTCCCTGAACTTGCTTGCTTTGTATTATAAGCAATTTCTATTATGCAAGAATATAACCAAAAAGTTTTGGTTCGTCTGTAAAAAAAACCTGTTTAGCTAGCTTCACACTCCACGTGTGAAATAAAAATTGGTTATGAAAGAAACATGGGACTGTGCGTTGTCAAACATATCCAGGACAACAATGGATACAAATACATCATATTTATCAACACTATTGTGGCGACGGTCTTAAATGTTTTAAGGACATTAAAATGTTATCAATTAACTTAGGAATCAACGCCTGAAAAATGTGTTTATTACATCTTTAAACCTGTGTCAATTTTGCAGCACTAGACGTAATTCTTTACCAGTAGTGCTTGGACTTAAATTGTGAAAAAAAAAAATTTCTTCAAGGGGGTGGAAAAAAGGAAAAAAGAAATACATGGCGGAGTATACCTTTAGTTTTTTAGGATTTTCAGATTTGTAACTAGAAGTCAATAAAGAAATTGGTATATTTCTGTTATACAAAAGTATTGCCTAATGTTCAATACTACAATGAGTAAAGGAGCATATAATATACGTATGGTTTTGCTTAAATGACATTAATTTATATTGATATGCATCCTTCATTGTTAAGATAAGTTCTTCATTCGCTTACTTTTTCATCAACCGTTGTGTTTGTTTGATTCCCAATGCTGATGATTTTGTTAAGTACGTCCACTGTCTTATACAAGTCTCCCGAGGACAAACCCGATGAGTTTGTAGTTGCGGTGTTTATTTTATCTAATGATGATTCCAATACATGTGTGACATTTCCCCCATTTATGTCCTCTAACTGAAACACATGCATTGGTCAACAATTATATCAAGTATTCAAGATAATTAAGCTATTAAGATACAACTATAAAAGCATATATATAAGAACTTAAGAATTTATAATGAAAAGTCAGATTCATCGAAAGAACATAAATTTGAATCAAAACCCATGTGAATATAATGCAAGTTATGTTGGCCATCAGATGTCATACTACACGCATTTACAATTTTAAAAGAATCCTCATGGGTTATGACGAAATAATGTGGCGAATGCGGTATGTTGGGTTTATTTGTTCATACATAAGAGTTTATGTCAAATAAGCAAGTGACAGCTATAGTTGTGCAACAGCCATACTTGTAATATTAAATAAGCTTGTTTTTGTTTCATAAGTAGTTCATATCCAGGAACACACTCAAATTTCATCAAACAAAAACATACTGGTTCTCATCCAAACCGCAATCCGAAAACAAAGTAATTATCACTTAAAATCTTTTAATTTCGCAGCACTAGCACGGTGTTTCGGATTAAAATTCTTCATCAGTAGTTCTTTGAATAAAATCGTGGCAATCCAAAACACGTTGAAATGAAGTAAAATACACCAGGAATGTCAGGCTTCAGAATGGTAAACATTTACTGTCGAGTAAAGATAGCAACAACCACCATACGTAAAATACTAATTAAGAATAAAAAGAGCATGTTTCTACACACTACGCATTCTTTGAATTTGTTTATTGTTGTTTTGTCAGTATAAAATTTTGTTTCATAAATTTTCTGTGAATTTATCAATCAAAGAAATCTAAATTCAGTGCTATACTTACAGTTTCAAAAATTTCCTGCAGTTCCTTACGAATACATTTAAATTTATTTTCAGGTTTCCATCTTCCAGAGCCATCAGCCATTTTTTCGCATTCTCTGGACATTTCGCCTGAAGTATACAAAATTTATATCTTAATTATCTGAAAACGAATATAACAATGGTGAAGCAAAAAGAACAACTTTTATAATAGAAAGCAATAGTAGTGCAATACACATTAGAAACAATTTAGTATGGAAAGCATTGTCTACAAAGTCCAATTAGTACATAAGTAAAACGCTTTATCAGTAAGGACACGGAATTTACAAATATACAACGGGCAGAAATGACGTCGAAGAAAACATGGCAATTAATTTTTATACCCATAATGATTATTTAAAAATAATTCAAAAACAAACAGATCGCAATCCAATTAACAAACAAAACCTTTAAAAATGACAAATGTATTTAATGTATTTATCATTACCTTCCACCGGGGAAGTGAGGTCGGGTTCTTCGAAAGGGTAAACGATAAAGTCTAGATAACGTCGGCATTTTGAAAACATTCACAACAACGATAATATATATACTTTACAAACAGTGAATCTTTAATAAATGATTATGTATGATTGAAATTTTTAAACGAGTTGGATAAAATATTATGCAACGAGCCTTGAGTGAGTAGCATAAACATTTTATTCAATGAATTGTAATAAATTCAATGTAACATAAGCACGAATTAAAGATTCTGTTTATTATAACAACATTTTTGAATCTGCAAAGTGTTTCTCTGCTATAATAGTTCAGGCAAAATGGCTGCAAAAACACAGGGATTGCCTTCTTAAACATGACATCAAAATATGCTACAGCAATTGTATAACCTCACTTACAAAGGATACGTGAGTCATATAACACGTGTGTTATATGGTTATTATTACATGAATTACTTTGTGGATTTTGGGGGTGATTAGACAATAAAATTCAATATCACATGATAAACTAAACTTTACCGGTAAAACCCTCTGGACAAGGTCTTAACTGGATCGATCCTGGTGCTGTTGTCGGCCATTCATCACTGCTTAAACATGGTGTAATTTCTAAAAATAAATGACAATAAAAATTTGATCCAGTTGTCAATGCACATTATATTTCGCCTGTATGGTTGTCTGTTTAAATATGTTTACATTTTGATAATAATACGTATATCATTTTTGCTTAGTCATCAATTTTTCCTGGTGCTTTCAGTTCAAATCCATTTGCCCACTTCTCTGCTCTTACTTAAAAATGTAAAATATTTATTGAGTTTAAACTTTAAACAGTGTTTTTTTCTTCAAAAGAAATTGAAAATCATTAAAATTGAATTTGGTTTTTTTACCATTTGTACTTGACATCCTATCTATGGCGATGCAGGACGAAGTTTAATCACATGTTGCAAGCTACATTCTATTGCATTTAAAAACTAAGTTTAGTCAAGACTTACTTAATGAACAAATCCTATCAACCATACGCATATATAAACCGTATTAAAATACACATTTAAAAAGCCATGCACAGGAAATATAAATCACCTCTATTTGTCTTTTATTACCTTTCTCATACACACTAACGATTGAGTAATTAGCACATGATACACAATGTTCTGACGGTCTACAGGTATAGTTTCCTCCAGTTGATACCGTTATTACATTTGCTATCCACCCAGCTTCGGTTATAGTATGGCCCTGAACTAAATAGAGATTCATATAAAAAGCATACGTAATTATAACTGAAACCAATGAAGCTTATAATGCTGTCAAAATGTAATTTCAAAAGATGTTTCATACCAATATCTTAAAATGTAACAAAATTAAGAGTATTTTTCTATGTTTTGAATATATTCTTAAATATCCCTATTTTGATAACTCTAATACTATACTTTTTTTGTATAAGGACTCCAAAATCCTTGCCAAGACCACCTTTTTGGTGTTACATTTTAACGCAAATTATACAGGTTCTTTAATTGGTTAAGTATTTGAGAAACTTCAGAGGTGTATTGGCCTCATGCTTAAGTGAAATGCATCATTGGTGAGTAAATTATATTTTATATGCGATTGTCAATTTGATAACCTGTGTCAAAATGTTGGATTTGCATTTAAGTTCTTACTTCAGTGAATCTATGATGTTCTAATCCATTTATCTATATTCAAACAAAAAGAACACTTGTTTGCCTTTGGTCTGTAATTAATAGAGACGCAAACTACTATTTCATTTGTTTTATTATCCTAGTAAAATTACTTACCATTATAACTTGAACCATCTAAGAGCCATTGTATTGAATCGCTAGCATTAATGGCAACAAAATTTGTGTAATTGCAAGTCACATTAATAAAACTGCCTTTCTGTATAGAGGGTGATCGTGGATCCACATGGATTGAAGGCTGTGGTATAACTTTTACAGGCAATGTACCGTTAGGAGGATATAAATACGAATTGACTTTATATCTAATTAAACCCCCTGAAAAACAAAATATAATTTATATTTATATTCAAACCTGCATCTTTTGACTTAGTTGCTTTCTCGCTATGTTCGATCCGGCCTTTTCAATACTTGAACATATGGAGAAGTAAAAAACGAACAAATCTATGTCCAAATCCCAATCACGGAGCAAAGTAAACCTCCGGAAATCTAATCAACTCCCCCACCCCTGTTTAACTAGCTACACCCGCCCTCTGCGATTTTGCAAAAAGTCAAACCATTTGTAATTGGTATTGTCCCGAAATAAATAAATAATATCGACTGTGATGTAAAATGTTATTCAATCATAATTTTGTGGTATTTGCCTTTATTCTTCGTTAGAAAAATGATCAGATGCGTGCATTATGTCACGACGAAATGAAGTTAGATGCTTCTGGGGTTTTAATATTATTTAAAAAAGCATGTCTGGTACTTTATATCATTCAACATTGCAAACGAAGAATTAAATGTATCAATTTTCATTCGTCGCGAATACTAACCAGGGGGTGATTACCCCTTCAGGAGCACCAGGCCTTTCTCCCCTGGTGCAAGTTAACACATTAAACCCAATGTGCAAATTTTAACTGTTTTAAGTATGCTTCTTTAAATTTGAGACTTGTGTAGATAGTTTTCTGTACCTAGATTTGTTCGAAATAATTACATTCTTGGTGACTTCAAAAAAATAGATATTATCAACGGGAGATAAATCCTGCAACTATATCAGCATATATCTGTGATAAGAGTACTCTCCTTTGATATTTTCATTATATTTATTTATTTATTTATTAAATCGTCTCTTTTATTTATTTATTTTTTTATCTTATTATTTTATATTAATTTTTTATTATCATTTTTTCCCAAAAATTGCGGTTTCTGTTTTTAATTTTCCCAATTTATTACTACCTACCAAAATATACATAATTAAAGCGTTTAACTATTCTATATACATGTACTTACCATTATCCCTGTCGTGTAATATTGGATGAAATACAAGTTTACTTATAAATCTCGTTTCATTTTGGTAATCAACTGAGTGGATTCTTGAAAATGATTGTCCTTCATTAACGACGTGTTTATTCCAATACCAAACAAAATCCACCGTCTGATTCTTTAAAGCCACTACCTGTATTTCATAATACGAGTATTCACCATCTCTAAAAGGATATGTAGGGTAAGGACCTCCCATATGATCAAGTGGTTTCTCTGAAATAATACGGGAACTTATGTATCAAAATGTATAAACCATTTGCTATCAATAAATTGTTAATCAAATTAAGAGTCTAATGAACCCTTATGTGATGTGAGCACCAGGTGGGTACACACAGCTATTATTATACCATATTTCAGCGAATCAACGCTCATTTGCCCATGAATTATATTTTAAGTAAACAAAACCTGAATAATACATGTATTATAAAACAATCGTTAAACATCTTACCACATTAAATGTTGTTTTATAAATTATTTTGATATTATCTCCAGGTAGCTTATTTACCACCAAGGAGTATCTTACTTATATTTCACCTTTTAGTTCGTTTGTACAGGTTTCTATCATACATGTACATACATGCATTACATCTTGGGGTTACAATAAAACAGTTCATTTAGAATTGTCAAAATTTAGCTTTAGAAAGAGGATGCGAAGATTTGTTCAAACATTATTTCTGTTTTTAATATTTCAAAAATTTCGAAATTAAATACTCTGGACAAAGGTGTATTTATTCGGTGGACTATGGTATCATTTGAGGTGTTTATTCTGTAGTTGGGTGTTCTAAATGACGCCAAAACGTTATTTTGGTTCATGTGACTCAAACCACAATTCCACTAGCTGGTATGATTTACGAAAAAATTAGAAAATTACACCAACAACACACATATGGCAGACACATATCATTGTGAAACATTTAAAAGATAGACCAAGAAGCGGTGTTACAATAAAACAATTTAAGCGTTAAATAAGTACTGTAGGAACCACAGTGACTGTGACAGTGAAATTCTCTTAATATCCATAGAAAACCAAATACATTTGAATAAAGATCGATATTTTTCACTTACTTGTACCTAGTCTTAACAGGAAATCTGTATGCGCATCCGCGATCAGCCCAAAATATATCTGTATAGGGAAAAACGTTGGTGCTACGGGGATTTAACATGTTGAAAAACCATGCAAATGGCGGCTTCTGTTGCGCATATGACGTAAAACGTCACCAAGGACATCATTTCCGGTGTAAACATTGTCATTTTCGCATATGTAAAACCCCCATACAGCCAACATTTTCCTTTTTACAGACATACTTTATGACAATCGCGGATGCACATACAGATTTCCTGTTACGACTAGATACAAGTAAGTGAAAAATATCAAACTTTATTCAAATTTATTTGATTTTCTACGGATATAAAGAGAATTTCACTTTCACAGTCACAGTGGTTCCTATAGTAAAACTGAGTGATTTGAAATTAAACATGAAATGATAGGTGAAACAACGAGTGATGTAATGATACATTATTGTGAAAATTTGAACTAGTAAAACTATTTTTTCATAAAACATTGGCATAATATCAAAAGGTAAAACCAAATTTGTTGTAAAAGCGGAATGTGGAGAAACATTGAAAAAGCAATAGTAATGAAAAATGAAATGGAAACATTGAAAAGGTAAAATAAAGAATTGTGAAATGTTGAGTAAGAAATTCAAAGGTAGGGAAAATTTAATAATGTTAATATATTTTTGGAGCTTGATAGACAGGGGTGCCCTCCTGAAACGCTGTTCTCACTTCCTTGGTGGAAGTCAGTGTGTTTAATTTACAGGCTTCAAAGTTTGAATTTCTTTTGGACTGTGGATTGAATATTAATTGGTATGTTTGGTTTGACTATTTATTGGTATGTTTGTTTTGAATTGTCTTATTTTTGTGTTTTAGATAATGAAATTTTGATGTGTAAAACCACTGGAAATGTAAGAGATAAAAATATTGTAAAACATTGAAAAGGTAACACCAATAGTAATGTAAAAATAAAGAAATATAAAAGGTAAAACCGTCAGAAAGTTTAAATAAACAACATATGTGAATGAACTGTTACATAGGTAACCCCACAACGTAATAAAAAATAAAATATTGTGAAACCAAGAGAAATGAACAAATAAATATTGCGAACAAGTAAAATAATTCATGGTGCCACGGTAAGATTATGTCTAGCCAGTTACAACATCCGCATGTGAAATTAAAACTGAGAATATATCAAAAATATATCAAATATATCCAGGATTATTCGGAATACAAAGACATCATACTTATTAACAATATTGTGGTTACGGCTCTTAAACTTTTGGAGGCCCTTGCAATATCCCTAAGTCAGCAATTTATTTGTAAGCAGCTAGCTTCGTTGCATAGTTGCCCCCATAGTGGGAACAAGCTCTACCATAGCAAGTCAACAATTTATTTCTTAGCTTTCTATGTTGTTCCTGTAATGTTATATGTAAACACGATTTGACATAAACATTTACATATGACGCGCGATACATTGGCTCATTTTGATATACATTTGTGTCAAGTTTGTCCTTATCCTTAAAAAGATGGAGCGAACATAATTTTAAATATACAGAGGGACAGGACGAGCATACATTGATTACTATATACCAACCTCAAACTACAGAGCTACCGCAATTTTACATGTTTAAATAGGCATGTTTATTGTTATCTAAGCTTACTTTGCAGGGAGTATAAATGGTCAAAGAACATTTAATTACCTGTTGTCGGTACCGCTGTTGTCCTAGTACGTGTTACAATTACGTTTGTACTTGTTGTTGAAGGTTTATTTGATGCTGTATTGTTTTCTGTCATAGTTGTTTGATAATCTGTTGTTATAATTGTTGTCTCTGTCGTTGTGTCAGAAGTTTTTGTTTCGTTTAATGTTGTAGTTGTCGGAGCTTTCAATGTTGTATTTATCTGTGTTGAAGATAAGTGCAAAGTTGTGCTTTCTTCTCTTGTTGATGGTTCGACACTTGTTATATTTATATATTCATCAGTTGTATTCATTCCAATACGTGATATGGACGAATTAAATGAAGCCATGGTTGATTTTAATGTTAGATCTGTCGTTGATGTTGACATTATTGTTGTGATTATACTTGACGTTGGAGTTTTTGTTGATGATAATACTTTTGCAGTTGAACTTGATGTTGGAATTTTAGTTGGTGATGATATTATTGTTGCAGTGGAACTTAATGTTGGAATTTCTGATGATGACATTATTTTTGAAGTTGAAGTTGATGTTGGAATTTTGGTTGGTGATGACATTATTGTGGCGGTTGTACTTGACGTTGGAATTTGCGTTGATGATGGCAATGTTGTTGCAGTTGAACTTGACGTTGAAATTTGTGTTGATGATGGTATTATTGTTGCAGTTAAACTTGACGTTGAAATTTGTGTTGGTGATGGCATTATTGTTGCAATTGAACTTGATGTTAGACTTTCTGTTGATGATGGCAATAATGTTGCAGTTGAACTTGATGTTAGAATTTCTGTTGATGATAGAAATACTGTTACAGTTGAACTTGATGTTGGAATTTTGGTTGGTGATGACATTACTGTTGCGGTTGAACTTGACGTTGGACTTGATGTTGGAATTCTTGTTGATGATGACATTATTGTGGCGGTTGAACTTGACGTTGGAATTTGCATTGATGATGGCAATTTTGTTACGGTTGAACTTGACGTTGGAATTTGTGTTGATGATTGCATTATTGTTGCAGTTGAACTTGCCGTTGGAATTTCTGTTGATGATGGCATTATTTTTGCGGTTGAACTTGACGTTGGAATTTCTGTTAATGATGACATTATTTTTGAAGTTGAACTTGACGTTGGAGTTTTTGTTGATGGTAATACTTTTGCAATTGAACTTGATGTTGGAATTTTTGTTGGTGATGGCATTATTGGTGTTGTTGAACTTGACGTTGGAATTTCTATTGATGATGACATTATTTTTGAAGCTGAACTTGATGTTGGAATTTGTGTTGGTGATGACATTATTGTTGTAGTTGAACTTGACGTTGGAATTTTTGTTGGTGATGACATTATTTTTGAAGTTAAACTTGACGTTGGAGTTTCTGTTGATAATAATACTTTTGCAGTTGAAGTTGATGTTGGAATTTTAGTTGGTGATGATATTATTGTGGCGTTTGAACTTAACGTTGGAATTTGCGTTGATGATGGCAATGTTGTTGCAGTTGAACTTGACATTGGAATTTGTGTTGGTGATGGCATTATTGTTGTAGTTGAACTTGACGATGGAATTTGTGTTGGTGATGGCCTTATTGTTGCAATTGAACTTGACGTTGGATTTTGTGTTGATGATGGCATTATTGTTGTAGTTGAACTTGACGTTGGAATTTGTGTTGGTGATGGCATTATTGTTGTAGTTGAACTTGACGTTCGAATTTGTGTTGGTGATGGCCTTATTGTTACAATTGAACTTGATGTTGGAATCTGTGTTGATGATGGCAATAATGTTGCAGTTGAACTTGACGTTGGAATTTCTGTTGATGATGACATTATTTTTGAAGTTGAACTTGACGTTGGAGTTTTTGTTGATGATAATACTTTTGCAGTTGAACTTGATGTTGGAATTTTAGTTGCTGATGATATTATTGTGGCGGTTGAACTTGACGTTGGAATTTGCGTTGATGATGGCAATGTTGTTGCAGTTGAGCTTGACGTTGGAATTTGTGTTGATGATGGCATTATTGTTGCAGTTGAACTTGACGTTGGAATTTGTGTTGGTGATGGAAATATTGTCACAGTTGAACTTGATGTTGGCATTTTAGTTGGTGATGCCATAATTGTTGCGGTTGAACTTGACGTTGAAATTTCTGTTGATGATGGCAATATTGTTGCAGTTGATCTTGATGTTGGAATTTTGGTTGGTGATGACATTACTGTTGCGGTTGAACTTGACGTTGGACTTGATGTTGGAATTTTGGTTGATGATGACATTATTGTGGCGGTTGAATTTGACGTTGGAATTTGCGTTGATGATGGCAATGTTGTTACGGTTGAACTTGACGTTGGAATTTGTGTTGATGATTGCATTATTGTTGCAGTTGAACTTGACGTTGGAATTTCTGTTGATGATGGCATTATTTTTTCGATTGAACTTGACGTTGGAATTTCTGTTGATGATGACATTATTTTTGAAGTTGAACTTGACGTTGGAGTTTTTGTTGATGATAATACTTTTGCAGTTGAACTTGATGTTGGAATTTTTGTTGGTGATGGCATTATTGTTGTTGTTGAACTTGACGTTGGAATTTCTATTGATGATGACATTATTTTTGAAGTTGAAATTGATGTTGGAATTTGTGTTGGTGATGGCATTATTGTTGGAATTGAACTTGATGTTGGACTTTCTTTTGATGATGGCAATAATGTTGCAGTTGAACTTGATGTTAGAATTTCTGTTGATGATGGAAATACTGTTACAGTTGAACTTGATGTTGGAATTGGGTTTGGTGATGACATTACTGTTGCGGTTGAACTTGACGTTGGACTTGATGTTGGAATTTTGGTTGATGATGACATTATTGTGGCGGTTGAACTTGACGTTGGAATTTGCGTTGATGATGGCAATGTTGTTACGGTTAAACTTGACGTTGGAATTTGTGTTGATGATTGCATTATTGTTGCAGTTGAACTTGACGTTGGAATTTTGTTGATGATGGCAATATTTTTGCGGTTGAACTTGACGTTGGAATTTCTGTTGATGATGACATTATTTGTGAAGTTGAACTTGACGTTGGATTTTTGTTGATAATAATATTTGCAGTTGAACTTGGTTGGAATTTTGTTGTGATGGCATTATTGTTGTTGTTGAACTTGACGTTGGAATTTTGATGATGACATTATTTTGAAGTTGAACTTGACTTGGAATTTGGTTGGTGATGACATTATTGTGCGGTTGAACTTGTTGGACTTTCGTTGATGATGGCAGTGTTGTTGCAGTTGAACTTGACGTTGGAATTTGTGTGATGATGGCATATTGTTGCAGTTGAACTTGACGTTGGAATTTAGTTGGTGACGGCATTATTTTTGTTGAACTTGATGTTGGATGTCTGTTGATGATGGCAATATGTTGCAGTTGAACTTGATGTTAAATTTTGTTGATGATGGAAATACTGTTACAGTTGAACTTGATGTTGGAAGTTTAGTTGGTGATGCCATAATTGTTGCGGTTGAACTTGACGTTGGAATGTCTGTTGATGATGGCATTTTTTGATTGAACTTGATGTTGGAATTTGTTGATGATGAATATTGTTGCAGTTGAACTTGATGTTGGAATTTTGGTTGATGATGACACTATTTGCGGTTGAACTTGACGTTGGAATTTGCGTTGATGATGGCAATTTTTGGTTGAACTTGACGTTGGATTTTGTTGATGATGCATTATTGTTGCAGTTGAACTTGATGTTGGAATTTTGTTGATGATGCATTATTTTGCGGTGAACTTGACGTTGGAATTTCTGTTGATGGCATTATTTTGAAGTTGAACTTGACGTTGGATTTTTGTTGATGATAATTCTTTTGCAGTTGAACTTGATGTTGGAATTTTGTTGGTGATGATATTATTGTTGCAGTGGAACTTAATGTTGGAATTTCGTGGTGATGGCATTATTGTTGTAGTTGAACTTGACGTTGAATTTTTGTTGATGATGACATTATTTTGAAGTTGAACTTGACGTTGGAGTTTCTGTTGATAATAATACTTTTGCAGTTGAAGTTGATGTTGGAATTTTAGTTGGTGATGATATTATTGTGGCGGTTGAACTTGACGTTGGAATTTGCGTTGATGATGGCAATGTTGTTACGGTTGAACTTGACGTTGGAATTTGTGTTGATGATTGCATGTTTGTTGCAGTTGAACTTGCCGTTGGAATTTCTGTTGACGATGGCATTATTTTTGCAGTTGAACTTGACGTTGGAGTTTCTGTTGATAATAATACTTTTGCAGTTGAAGTTGATATTAAAATTTTAGTTGGTGATGATATTATTGTGGCGGTTGAACTTGACGTTGGAATTTGCGTTGATGATGGCAATGTTGTTGCAGTTGAACTTGACATTGGAATTTGTGTTGGTGATGGCATTATTGTTACAGTTGAACTTGACGTTGGAATTTGTGTTGGTGATGGCCTTATTGTTGCAATTGAACTTGATGTTGGACTTTCTGTTGATGATGACATTATTTTTGAAGTTGAACTTGACGTTGGAGTTTTTGTTGATGATGATACTTTTGCAGTTGAACTTGATGTTGGAATTTTAGTTGGTGATGATATTATTGTGGTGGTTGAACTTGACGTTGGAATTTGCGTTGATGATGGCAATGTTGTTGCAGTTGAGCTTGACGTTGGAATTTGTGTTGATGATGGTATTATTGTTGCAGTTGAACTTGACGTTGGAATTTGTGATGGTGATGGCCTTATTGTTGTAATTGAACTTGATGTTGGACTTTCTGTTGATGATGACATTATTTTTGAAGTTGAACTTGACGTTGGAGTTTCTGTTGATAATAATACTTTTGCAGTTGAAGTTGATGTTGGAATTTTAGTTGGTGATGATATTATTGTGGCGGTTGAACTTGACGTTGGAATTTGCGTTGATGATGGCAATGTTGTTGCAGTTGAACTTGACATTGGAATTTGTGTTGGTGATGGCATTATTGTTACAGTTGAACTTGACGTTGGAATTTGTGTTGGTGATGGCCTTATTGTTGCAATTGAACTTGATGTTGGACTTTCTGTTGATGATGACATTATTTTTGAAGTTGAACTTGACGTTGGAGTTTTTGTTGATGATAATACTTTTGCAGTTGAACTTGATGTTGGAATTTTTGTTGGTGATGATATTATTGTTGCAGTGGAACTTAATGTTGGAATTTCTGTTGGTGATGGCATTATTGTTGTAGTTGAACTTGACGTTGGAATTTTTGTTGATGATGACATTATTTTTGAAGTTGAACTTGACGTTGGAGTTTCTGTTGATAATAATACTTTTGCAGTTGAAGTTGATGTTGGAATTTTAGTTGGTGATGATATTATTGTGGCGGTTGAACTTGACGTTGGAATTTGCGTTGATGATGGCAATGTTGTTACGGTTGAACTTGACGTTGGAATTTGTGTTGATGATTGCATTTTTGTTGCAGTTGAACTTGCCGTTGGAATTTCTGTTGACGATGGCATTATTTTTGCAGTTGAACTTGACGTTGGAGTTTCTGTTGATAATAATACTTTTGCAGTTGAAGTTGATATTAAAATTTTAGTTGGTGATGATATTATTGTGGCGGTTGAACTTGACGTTGGAATTTGCGTTGATGATGGCAATGTTGTTGCAGTTGAACTTGACATTGGAATTTGTGTTGGTGATGGCATTATTGTTACAGTTGAACTTGACGTTGGAATTTGTGTTGGTGATGGCCTTATTGTTGCAATTGAACTTGATGTTGGACTTTCTGTTGATGATGACATTATTTTTGAAGTTGAACTTGACGTTGGAGTTTTTGTTGATGATGATACTTTTGCAGTTGAACTTGATGTTGGAATTTTAGTTGGTGATGATATTATTGTGGTGGTTGAACTTGACGTTGGAATTTGCGTTGATGATGGCAATGTTGTTGCAGTTGAACTTGACATTGGAATTTGTGTTGGTGATGGCATTATTGTTACAGTTGAACTTGACGTTGGAATTTGTGTTGGTGATGGCCTTATTGTTGCAATTGAACTTGATGTTGGACTTTCTGTTGATGATGACATTATTTTTGAAGTTGAACTTGACGTTGGAGTTTTTGTTGATGATGATACTTTTGCAGTTGAACTTGATGTTGGAATTTTAGTTGGTGATGATATTATTGTGGTGGTTGAACTTGACGTTGGAATTTGCGTTGATGATGGCAATGTTGTTGCAGTTGAGCTTGACGTTGGAATTTGTGTTGATGATGGTATTATTGTTGCAGTTGAACTTGACGTTGGAATTTGTGATGGTGATGGCCTTATTGTTGTAATTGAACTTGATGTTGGACTTTCTGTTGATGATGACATTATTTTTGAAGTTGAACTTGACGTTGGAGTTTCTGTTGATAATAATACTTTTGCAGTTGAAGTTGATGTTGGAATTTTAGTTGGTGATGATATTATTGTGGCGGTTGAACTTGACGTTGGAATTTGCGTTGATGATGGCAATGTTGTTGCAGTTGAACTTGACATTGGAATTTGTGTTGGTGATGGCATTATTGTTACAGTTGAACTTGACGTTGGAATTTGTGTTGGTGATGGCCTTATTGTTGCAATTGAACTTGATGTTGGACTTTCGTTGATGATGACATTATTTTTGAAGTTTGAACTTGACGTTGGAGTTTTTTGTTGATGATGATACTTTTGCAGTTGAACTTGATGTTGGAATTTTAGTTGGTGATGATATTATTGTGGTGGTTGAACTTGACGTTGGAATTTGCGTTGATGATGGCAATGTTGTTGCAGTTGAGCTTGACGTTGGAATTTGTGTTGATGATGGTATTATTGTTGCAGTTGAACTTGACGTTGGAATTTGTGATGGTGATGGCCTTATTGTTGTAATTGAACTTGATGTTGGACTTTCTGTTGATGATGACATTATTTTGAAGTTGAACTTGACGTTGAGTTTTTGTTGATGATGATACTTTTGCAGTTGAACTTGATGTTGGAATTTTAGTTGTGTGATATTATTGTGGTGGTTGAACTTGACGTTGGAATTTGCGTTGATGATGGCAATGTTGTTGCAGTTGAGCTTGACGTTGGAATTTGTGTTGATGATGGTATTATGTTGCAGTTGAACTTGACGTTGGAATTTGTGATGGTGATGGCCTATTGTTGTAATTGAACTTGATGTTGACTTTGTTGATGATGGCAATAATGTTGCAGTTGAACTTAATGTTAGAATTTCTGTTGATGATGGAAATATTGTCACAGTTGAACTTGATGTTGGCATTTTGTTGGTGATGCCATTATTGTTGCGGTTGAACTTGACGTTGAAATTTCTGTTGATGATGGCAATATTGTTACAGTTGAACTTGATGTTGGAATTTTGGTTGGTGATGACATTACTGTTGCGGTTGAACTTGACGTTGGACTTGATGTTTGAATTTTGGTTGATGATGACATTATTGTGGCGGTTGAACTTGACGTTGGAATTTGCGTTGATGATGGCAATGTTGTTACGGTTGAACTTGAGGTTGGAATTTGTGTTGATGATTGCACTATTGTTGCAGTTGAACTTGACGTTGGAATTTCTGTGATGATGGCCTTATTTTTTCGGTTGAACTTGACGTTGGAATTTCTGTTGATGATGACATTATTTTTGAAGTTGAACTTGACGTTGGAGTTTTTGATGATGATATATTTTTGCAGTTGAACTTGATGTTGGAATTTTTGTTGGTGATGGCATTATTGTTGTTGTTGAACTTGACGTTGCAATTTCTATTGATGATGACATTATTTTTGAAGTTGAACTTGATGTTGGAATTTTGGTTGTGATAACATTATTGTGGCGGTTGAACTTGACGTTGGAATTTGCGTTGATGATGGCAATGTTGTTGCAGTTGAACTTGACGTTGGATTTGTGTTGATGATGGCATTATTGTTGCAGTTGAACTTGATGTTGGAATTTGTGTTGGCGACGGCATTATTGTTGTAATTGAACTTGACGTTGCAATTTCTATTGATGATGACATTATTTTTGAAGTTGAACTTGACGTTGGAGTTTCTGTTGATAATAATACTTTTGCAGTTGAAGTTGATGTTGGAATTTTAGTTGGTGATGATATTATTGTGGCGGTTGAACTTGACGTTGGAATTTGCGTTGATGATGGCAATGTTGTTACGGTTGAACTTGACGTTGGAATTTGTGTTGATGATTGCATTTTGTTGCAGTTGAACTTGCCGTTGGAATTTCTGTTGACGATGGCATTATTTTTGCAGTTGAACTTGACGTTGGAGTTTCTGTTGATAATAATACTTTTGCAGTTGAAGTTGATGTTGGAATTTTAGTTGGTGATGATTTATTGTGGCGTTTGAACTTAACGTTGGAATTTGCGTTGTGATGATGGCAATGTTGTTGCAGTTGAACTTGACATTGGAATTTGTGTTGGTGATGGCATTATTGTTGTAATTGAACTTGATGTTGGACTTTTTGTTGACGATGACATTATTTTTGAAGTTGAACTTGACGTTGGAGTTTCTGTTGATAATAATACTTTTGCAGTTGAACTTGATGTTGGAATTTTAGTTGGTGATGATATTATTGTGGTGGTTGAACTTGACGTTGGAATTTGCGTTGATGATGGCAATGTTTGTTGCAGTTGAACTTGACATTGGAATTTGTGTTGGTGATGGCATTATTGTTACAGTTGAACTTGACGTTGGAATTTGTGTGGTGATGGCCTTATTGTTGCAATTGAACTTGATGTTGGACTTTCTGTTGATGATGACATTATTTTTGAAGTTGAACTTGACGTTGGAGTTTTTGTTGATGATGATACTTTTGCAGTTTGAACTTGATGTTGGAATTTTAGTTGGTGATGATATTATTGTGGTGGTTGAACTTGACGTTGGAATTTGCGTTGATGATGGCAATGTTGTTGCAGTTGAGCTTGACGTTGGAATTTGTGTTGATGATGGTATTATTGTTGCAGTTGAACTTGACGTTGGAATTTGTGATGGTGATGGCCTTATTGTTGTAATTGAACTTGATGTTGGACTTTCTGTTGATGATGACATTATTTTTGAAGTTGAACTTGACGTTGGAGTTTTTGTTGATGATGATACTTTTGCAGTTGAACTTGATGTTGGAATTTTAGTTGGTGATGATATTATTGTGGTGGTTGAACTTGACGTTGGAATTTGCGTTGATGATGGCAATGTTGTTGCAGTTGAGCTTGACGTTGGAATTTGTTTGATGATGGTATATTGTTGCAGTTGAACTTGACGTTGGAATTTGTGATGGTGATGGCCTTATTGTTGTAATTGAACTTGATGTTGGACTTTCTGTTGATGATGGCAATATGTTGCAGTTGAACTTAATGTTGGCATTTTAGTTGGTGATGCCATTATTGTTGTAGTTGAACTTGACGTTGGAATTTTTGTTGATGATGACATTATTTTTGAAGTTGAACTTAACGTTAGAGTTTCTGTTGATAATAATACTTTTGCAGTTGAACTTGATGTTGGAATTTTAGTTGGTGATGATATTATTGTGGCGGTTGAACTTGACGTTGGAATTTGCGTTGATGATGGCAATGTTGTTGCAGTTGAGCTTGACGTTGGAATTTGTGTTGATGATGGTATTATTGTTGCAGTTGAACTTGACGTTGGAATTTGTGATGGTGATGGCCTTATTGTTGTAATTGAACTTGATGTTGGACTTTCTGTTGATGATGACATTATTTTTGAAGTTGAACTTGACGTTGGAGTTTTTGTTGATGATGATACTTTTGCAGTTGAACTTGATGTTGGAATTTTAGTTGGTGATGATATTATTGTGGTGGTTGAACTTGACGTTGGAATTTGCGTTGATGATGGCAATGTTGTTGCAGTTGAGCTTGACGTTGGAATTTGTGTTGATGATGGTATTATTGTTGCAGTTGAACTTGACGTTGGAATTTGTGATGGTGATGGCCTTATTGTTGTAATTGAACTTGATGTTGGACTTTCTGTTGATGATGGCAATAATGTTGCAGTTGAACTTAATGTTAGAATTTCTGTTGATGATGGAAATATTGTCACAGTTGAACTTGATGTTGGCATTTTAGTTGGTGATGCCATTATTGTTGCGGTTGAACTTGACGTTGAAATTTCTGTTGATGATGGCAATATTGTTACAGTTGAACTTGATGTTGGAATTTTGGTTGGTGATGACATTACTGTTGCGGTTGAACTTGACGTTGGACTTGATGTTTGAATTTTGGTTGATGATGACATTATTGTGGCGGTTGAACTTGACGTTGGAATTTGCGTTGATGATGGCAATGTTGTTACGGTTGAACTTGAGGTTGGAATTTGTGTTGATGATTGCACTATTGTTGCAGTTGAACTTGACGTTGGAATTTCTGTTGATGATGGCCTTATTTTTTCGGTTGAACTTGACGTTGGAATTTCTGTTGATGATGACATTATTTTTGAAGTTGAACTTGACGTTGGAGTTTTTGATGATGATAATATTTTTGCAGTTGAACTTGATGTTGGAATTTTTGTTGGTGATGGCATTATTGTTGTTGTTGAACTTGACGTTGCAATTTCTATTGATGATGACATTATTTTTGAAGTTGAACTTGATGTTGGAATTTTCGTTGGTGATAACATTATTGTGGCGGTTGAACTTGACGTTGGAATTTGCGTTGATGATGGCAATGTTGTTGCAGTTGAACTTGACGTTGGATTTTGTGTTGATGATGGCATTATTGTTGCAGTTGAACTTGATGTTGGAATTTGTGTTGGCGACGGCATTATTGTTGTAATTGAACTTGACGTTGCAATTTCTATTGATGATGACATTATTTTTGAAGTTGAAATTGACGTTGGAGTTTTTGATGATGATAATACTTTTGCAGTTGAACTTGTCGTTGGAATTTGCGTTGATGATGGCAATGTTGTTGCAGTTGAACTTGACGTTGGATTTTGTGTTGATGATGGCATTATTGTTGCAGTTGAACTTGATGTTGGAATTTTAGTTGGTGAGGACATTATTGTGGCGGTTGAACTTGACGTTGGAATTTGCGTTGATGATTGCAATGTTGTTGCGGTTGAACTTGCCGTTGGAATTTGTGTTGATGATGGCATTATTGTTGCGGTTGAACTTGACGTTAGAATTTCTGTTGATAAAGACATTTTTTTTGAAGTTGACCTTGACGTTGCAGATTTTGTTGATGTTAATACTTTTGCAGTTGAACTTGATGTTGGAATTTTATTTGGTGATGATATTATTGTTGCAGTGGAACTTAATGTTGGAATTTCTGTTGGTGATGGCATTATTGTTGTAGTTGAACTTGACGTTGGAATTTTTGTTGATGATGACATTATTTTTGAAGTTGAACTTAACGTTAGAGTTTCTGTTGATAATAATACTTTTGCAGTTGAACTTGATGTTGGAATTTTAGTTGGTGATGATATTATTGTGGCGGTTGAACTTGACGTTGGAGTTTTTGTTGATGATAATACTTTTGCAGTTGAACTTGATGTTGGAATTTTAGTTTGTTATGATATTATTGCTGCAGTGGAACTTGATGTTGGAATTTCTGTCGGTGATGGCATTATTGTTGCAGTTGAACTTGACTTTGGAATTTTTGTTGATGATGACATTATTTTTGAAGTTGAACTTGACGTTAGAGTTTCAGTTGATGATAATACTTTTTCGGATGAACTTGATTTTGGAATTTTTGTTGGTGAAGCTTTTATTGTTGAAGTTGAACTTGACGTTGGAATTTCTTCTGATGATGACAATACTGTTGCAGTTGAGCTTGACGTTGGAATTTCTGTTAATAATTGTAATATTGTTGGAGTTGAACTTGATGTTGGAATGTCTGTTGATGATGACATTATCGTTACAGACGAACTTGGTTTTGAAATTTTAGTTGATGATGGTATTAATGTTGTAGTTGAACTTGACGGTTGGGTTTCTGTTGATGATGACAATACTGTTGCAATTGAACTTGATGTTGGAATTTTGGTTGGTGATGGCATTATTGCGGTTGAACTTGGCGTTGGAATTTCTGTTGATGATGGCATTATTGTTGCGGTTGAACTTGATGTTGGAATCTTGGTTTGTGATGGCATTATTGTTGCGGTTGAACTTGATGTTGTATTTTCTGATAATGATGGTATAATTATTGTGGTTAAACTGGATATTGGGATTTCTGTTGATTGTGACACGGTAGACGTAGCATATACTGTTGAATTTGTCGAACCTGTTGCTATGTCTAAACTAGCTAATGAATTTAGTGAGGGTATTGACCTTTTTGTGAATGTGTTTCCTGTTGCATTTTCTAGTGATGTTGACACTGTTGGATTGATCGTTAGATTTACTGGCGGTGAGTTGGTCGATTGAATAGTTGAATTATATGTTGAAGTTAAATTTGCCGTCGACGATTTACTTGTTGTTGAATTGGATGTTGATGATACATTTTTTGATGAAATTGAATTCAGTGTTGAATTGGGGTTTCCTGTTGCAAATTCTGTTGATGTCAGTCCTGCTGTAAGGGTGGACTTCGCTGTTGGTGTTAATACTGTTATAGACTTTGATGTTGAGGCTAAAATTGTTCCATTGGTTATTGTGGCAGATACTTTTGGTGAAGTTCTTATATTTGCTGTATCAGAATTAACGCCGTTAAACAGAAGAATTATTATGTGAAGAAAAATATTACTTCCATATCTCAGCTTTAAGACTGTCATTTTACTAAAACAAAAATAAACAAATGTCATTATCTCATATATCTTGAAATAATATCTATATTATAAATAATTAAACCCCGTTTTAATTTAAATGAAAAGAATCTTTTCAAAATAGTGTTAGTACAGACATAATTCGAGTGTCATATTATAATGTTTTTCCACAATTGGTTGGTATAGGAGGTAATTATTCTTCCGGATCACCTGGCCTGAATTCCCTTGCGTTTAACTTAATTTGCCAGTTTTGAAGTCTTTACTTTGCTTTGCTTTGGTTGGTATAGTTTTTTTCCATTTTGCACACGTTTCTTTTTAATACTTATTGTTTTGTCAAATTTCAAATTCGCACACCTATTTTACACCTTAAGTCAATTTTTTCAAGCCCTTCAATATTCAAATTTCTTGAAGAGTCTGTTTCTAGTAACGAAAAATGACAACTGTCCTAACAATAAAATGTGATGAACCAGTCTATCTCTTGCATACAATTAAGTTGTTTTGTTGGCTTCTACAGTCATATAGTGCAAACGACAAACAGAGGAGACCTCTGCTATTAAAACAGAGGAGACCTACATAATTATGATGAAAAGCTGAAAACGTAAACAGCAAACCAAGTCTTCTCCTTGGTTCGTTGAATATGCAGTTCTCAAAGGTTTTACTTTGTTTTAGGATTGTGAGTTCAGTTTAGTAATTGTGTTTAAGGTCCCAGTTAAGAATATTTCACTTATATCGAGACGTCGCCAGCTGTAGGCGAAAGCGCAGAAATTTTGTCTGTCCGTTGCGCTGATGGCATTATACAACATGGTTCTTAATCGTGCCAAGCCTACCATAACACGGGACTTCGTTTATTTTCAGTTCCCATCCGAAAGAATCGTGACTTCCATTTGTTTATGCCAAGTGCTTGGCGAAAGAACAATCACTACCCACTTTCAAGTCTTGGGTCAGACCGGTCGGGGTTCGAACTCACGACCTCTCACTTACGTAGCGAGAACTCTATAACAACTGAGCTACTGCAGTGGTTGATTGTGATTTGAAGATGGATATTTATATTTGAGTTTTAATTGACATGCAATTGTGTGGTCATCATCAATGACATACAATCCGAGGGTAGGATAACGATAAATGAATTTACTATAGATTTACATTCTAATCACCATACAACTCTTCATTTATAGAATAATAAACATGTATTGACGTTTTGGAGTAGTTGAAAATGATATGTTAACTACATGATTTAAGTTTATGCAACACACATATTTTTCTTGAAGATAAAAACTAATTTTTCTTGGATTTTTTTTTTTACATTTTGGCTTGAAAACGATATTGTAATTGAAAACCACTCATGTTCAAAGAGTAAGATGTTTAAATAATTAAATCACTTTTCATCTTTCCAGTCTGCATTTATATGACCATTTATAAACATTTATAATAATTTGTCGAAGGCTGTGACTTAAACTAACCAATTATGTAACTACATATTTGTGTTATCTTATCAATGTTTATTGACAATTGTGAATCAAACAGGGTACATCTTATGACAAAGATAAAAAACGATGAATTTAGGGTACAATCAAACCTGTCTATAAAGGTCACACAAGGGAATCAGTAAAGTGACCTTTATGGGCAGGTGGCCTTTATATACACAGGTTTGAATAATATAAATAAACAACAATTGGGGTTACAATTCTACTGGTCTTAATTAACAAGTGGCACTTATAATAGAGATGATATTTAGAGGCAGGTTGGACAGAACTTGCCTAGAAATATATATATAATCCCATATTGCTCATTTAATAGTGTATGGTATTAACTGAATAAGTATATTGTAAATTTCATCATAAGAATTTTACTGCAAAATATTATTAATTTTTTAAACAGACTAACATATTTTATGTTAAGTCTGATAAAAATTAATAAATGAAACACATGGTAGTTTGGTGGTATTACGCAGGATCGATATTTTTCTTAAAATATGGGGCATTACTCCTGTTATGTTACCTGTTGACAACTGAAACGTGGAGCGTGACATTTTGTGAAGGTCCTTGTCATTAAACATTTTATAGTTGTCTGATAACCAAATAATTGAAAGTGTGGATTTAAACTAATTGATTTTTATAAGAATATCTAAACCATCGCGATAATAATATTTGTCAAGCTTGATGTAGAATTTTTATATAAATAATGTTCACCGGGCTGAAACAAAACACATTGGGCCATATTATTCCAATATCTTACATGAAGAGTTATTTAATTTTTTTAAATTACAATGCAATAAATTCATGTTTTTCTGAAATATTTAGTTCAGAACGTTGTCAGTTAAGAATAATATATCAATATCTGATTAAAGTGATGAAATGTTGGTCTCTGTTAAATTCACATATCCAAAAGGAAAGCAAATAACCTTCTTCGTGTAAAATCTAGCAGCAGTTTATTCATTTGATAATAATACTAAATTGTTTTAACAGAAAATCTTCCATTATAGTCAGTATCGGATATAAATCAGTAAACAATCGGTATGCCAATGGGTACAGTATTGTTGATAAGTTTGATGTCTCTGTGTCTATTATTGTTCAGGATATATTTGACGTCCAATAGTTCTATGTTCCTTTCACTCAATTTTTATTACAAACATAGCGGATGTATCTAGCTTAACAGGATGTGCTTACCCTTTCAGAGCACCCGGCCTCACATCCCTGGTGGAAGTTTACGTGTTTAACCAAACTTATCAGTTTCAAAGTTTTTTACTTTGCTTTTGGATTGTGATTCAGACAGGGATTAGTATGTTTGCTTTTGATTATTGAATGCTGATAATATTTGCCTTCAAAGTTATATCTAAATAGCAGATAGTCAATAGTGGTTATCACTAGCGTTTAAAGTTATCTGGAACTGACAATCTGGTGATACATGAATACATCATGATATTATTACAGTCAGTTTTATATTCATTAAGTACTGATAACATTTTTCTTTGAAGTTAAATTTATATAGCAGATAGTCAATTGAAGTTATCACTAGTGTTTAAAGTCGTGTGAAACTGATAATCTGGAGCTAGATTTAGATATTCTCCTTTGTCACATGGAAATCGACAAAATAGCAATCACATCAGCCAATGTCGAAATCAAATACCAAAAAAAAAAACAGTAAACGCCATGAATACCGGATTTTTATGCCAATTAAGCTGAACATGTGATTTGAGTTTTTCCTAGCAATAAGCATATACACCAAAAGAATTTTTTAGACACATTACAGATTATTTTCATGAATAATCGATTTCTAGAAAGTTTGAACTGTTTTTTTATATTACTGTAATTGCTTTATTTCAACCCTTTCAAAAACTTCTTCATTTGTTGGAATTTCATTGAAAAAAAGGTTACTAATTTTTCTCTAAATGACCTGGCTGAAACTGATGTTTGATTTGAGAGATATTATGATTATTGGTATGTGATTTGAACATGAACAGTTATGTTTTAGTTTGGTTTCAATAGCATTTAAAATAATATAAAATGTTTTATATAGGGTCAATTTATGGTATTTTATGTCCCAAGCAGATTCTTGATATTAAGGGAGTCATTTCTAAAATGGTGGAGGAATCGCATTACTTTGAGAAAATATTCAGCTTAATCACCAATCTTTGACAAGTGGACTGAAACACTTTCTCACTAACTTATGACAAAGTGGGATTTGGACCCAGGCGCTGTAATTCGTAAAATAATAAAGAAAATTAGTCAGAAACATGACCCAAATGAAAGATATATTTAAATGTCACACACTAATTTGTTACATACGAAAATTATGCATGTTATCAATTAAACACAAACATTCCGGACCATGTCCAAATCACAATCCAAAAAAGCAAAATAAAACTGGAACCTACCTAATTTAATTTAAAAAACATGAACTTTCATCAAATAAGAGAGTCGGGATGCTCCGGAATCGTAAGCACCTCCTGACGTGGTAGCAATATTTCTTACCTGAGAATGAAAGGAAAATATAGCTTTACAGTGACACAAATTATATCTGGGTAAAGTTTAGAAACGGAAAATTCATACATTTCAATAATAGTGTGATGACAGTCATAAAACTTTAGGTTAATTAGTCTAATCTTGCAACATAAAGCCAACACTTTATTTGTAAGCAGAGTGTTTCGTTGTATAAAGTTTGGTAGTGGGAATAAGCTCTACCATAACTTATCATCTGTGAAACAAATACAGCATAAGCACAATGTATGTACAGATCAATATATTTACTTTAACCATAGTGACAATCTTAAATACTTTGTAATTCCCTTCTTTCCCACAACCACCCAAAACACATTACAACCACGTTATTGTGTCCATGCTTTTAAGAACAATATTATTAATGTGAGTTCTTCAATACTGGATAGCTCACAAGAACCCGAATTAGCGTGCAATCAAAGTTTTCATATGATCAATGCTGCTTCAGCATTTTGTTATGTTTTTACTAAAATTAACCAGGACTCTCTCATGAGAGTCAGATAAAACCCGCATCCAACATTGACCTTCTGACCTTGACCTTTTGATTTATATACATAAATTTGGTATGCCACACATCGTCTCAGTTGGTTTACATTTGTGCCAAGTTTGATCAAAATCCATCTATAGACATGGAAGATATAGAGCGAACACGATTTTAGGACGGACAACCAGACGGACAGACAGACTATATATCCCTAAACTTCGTTTGCGGGTTTATGATAAAATAAAATGGGGTGACATCAAAATTAAAAACCATTCAAAAGGGCTATTGTTGAATGGGGGCCAGGAAGTTAATAGTCAATAACTTTGCGGAGATAAACATAAAAAAATAATGTTGTTAAGATTTAACGTAGTTTAGAAGCTTAGGAAAAATACTACTAAGTAAATAGATTGTAGTCTGGAAATAACAAGTATATGTACATACCAATATCCACAGCAGGTGGTTTCTTGAGAGCGTATGATCTACTCGGACGTGTAAAAACTATACAGTAATTGAAGATTATTATTTAGGGCAAATAAATAAATTCTTAGTACTTCTTTATCAACCTGTCTTAAAACAGAAAAAAAATTTAAGATAACTAGTGTACAAATACACTACAAGGGAATAGAATAAGACCGATGTTCACATTTTTACATTTCACAGTTTTGCAATTTTTTATACAACATCCGTCTCTTAAAAAGACTGTGGTGTTCAAAACTACGGTGACCAAAATACAAGTATATGACATGCCGCAAGAGGGGTCTTTGGTATTTTAAATCTGCTATTTTTACTAATATCTTTCTACTTTCTGTATAGGAATTCCAGTTTGTTTTATAATATTAATACCTAAATTTGTCGACATTTAATTATAAAATGATTTTTGTTTTAGTATTTTTGAATTTACTATTATTCAGATTTCAAATACAAAAATAAGGACGTCATCAGTTTACATTTAAATAAAACGAAGGTGATAGTCTAATATGCAGGTTATCAATCAGTATATTTATTCACACTAAAAGTGATTTTCTGGTTTACTGAAAAGTAATATAAAATGATAATTTTACCTGTTGCTAAGCAATAAATGCCGAAGATTTAGAATAGAAATTTGACATGAAATTCCATACTTTCTTTCCCTGCTGATTTTCACCATTCATATTACATATCTCAGCAATTACCAAAATAATCGATTATTAAACCCTTATAAAATACGTATATTTTGTAGTAATAAAAGTGTCTATGGAATCATTTCATAAGTTGTAATATAAAAGAGACTGTTCAGAATATTTTTTCTCATAAGATTTATTGAAGCTACAATGCGTTTGTTAAATAGAGTAATAAATAAATGTATATTTTTTAAAATAGGAACGTTTTGGAAAAAATCGATATTCAGTATTTCATAATTTAATGATGAAAATAAACAAACATACTAACCCATGTGAAGGATATAATTAAGTGATGTTACAATAACACCAATTGCTGAAATTACGTGGCATCCTCATTGTTGATCTTTATCCAACGAGGTTGGACCTTGATTTATAACTAAAGTTTAAAAGACAACTAGGTGTAAAGTGTTCAACACAAGTATGCGACGAATAAATTATGCGAATATCAACACTTGGTATCGTTTTCATACAATAGATATAGATAAATTCAACAACAACATCAGAAGAACATTTGAGTCCCAGCCATTTTGAAGGTGAATCATTCTTACAAAAATCGTCACTTTTATAAATTGTTTTATTTTTTTATTTTGATTGAGTTCGCAAAGCAAATATAAAAGAATTTATAAAAACTAGAACTGTCTCTGAAAGAGGCTAATACCCCCCGCTCTTTTGATCTGGGACAAATTGTATGTATGGCCAAATTGTAATGTGAAAAATTCTGTGTATGGAAATGTTAATAATTCAGCAAAATACATGTGATGAAACCGATAATGACAGGTGCACATGTTCTTATGATGCTCAATATCTATGCATAGTTTTTAAAAAAATGGATCATATATAATAAAGTAACTATATAATCCAGCCAAAAAGGAGGTGCACATGTTCAATGTATTTAGAAGCACCCTGTAAAGTTTCAGACATGTTTGTTAAAAGCTGTAAGAGGAGTTGATTACACAAAATTGGTACCCCTCATATGGGATATTGATGAAAAATGACTAAGTTCAACTACCCGTAAAATCTGAAAAAATATAATCCAACCAAAATAGGAGGTGCATATGTTCAATGTATATGGAAACATCCTGCAAAGTTTCAGACTTCTTGGTTAAAAGCTGTAAGAGGAGTTGATTACACAAAATGGGTACTCCTCATATCATAAGGGCCAAAGGTCAAAGTCAAGGTCACAGTGACCTAAATTTGGTACATGACACATCGCCTTCCCATGATGCATCCACATACCAAGTTTGATAATCCTAGGTGGTACTGTACAGAAGTTCTGTTCCGGACACGAAGATGCACAAGGTTTTACTATCATAGAGGTCAAAGGTCAAAATCAAGGTCACAGTGACTTAAATTTGGTACATGACACATCACCTTCCCATGATGCATCCACATACCAAGTTTAATAATCCTATGTGCTACGGTACAAACGTTCTGTTCCGGACACGATGATGCACAAGGTTTTACTATCATAGAGGTCATAGGTCAAAGTCAAGGTCACAGTGACCTCAATTTGGTACATGACAAATTGCCTTTTCATGATGCATCCACATACCAAGTTTGATAATCCTAGGTGCTACAGTACAAAAGTTCTGTTCCAGACACGAAGATGTACAAGGTTTTACTATCATAGAGCTCAAAGGTCAAAGTCAAGGTCACAATGACTTACATTTGGTACATGACACATCGCCTTTCCATGATGCATCCACATACCAAGTTTGATAATCCTAGGAGCTACAGTACAAATGTTCTGTTCCGGACACGAAGATGCACAAGGTTTTACTATCATAGAGGTCAAAGGTCAAAATCAAGGTCACAGTGACTTAAATTTGGTACATGACACATCACCTTTCCATGATTATTATCTAGTTTTGAAATGTTTAAGTATATAGCCATTAGAATATGACTGCCTTAAAAATGATTACTTGTCTGAAAATGCCCATAAATCTATTGTACTGAAGAAATAATAGCAAGGAGAAGGTCCTGTTCTTTATAATTGTTTTATTCTGTTGTTTTCGTCCTCTGGAGTTCATGGTGTCTTCTGCTGTGTCTGTGTGTAGATGTCCAGGTGTGTGTCCAGGTATGATGCGTGTGTGTGTGTGTGTGTCGTGTAACCTGCAACAACCTTTTATACTCTTCTGTTAGGTAACAGAAGGTTAGAGCAAGACCTGAACCTTTTACCAAATATCATGATTTGTAAGGTCAATTGGTGCAAAGGTGCATACATCATGTAATTTCCAGGCTGTACGTTATTGAATAATTGCCTAGAGGTAAAGGCTTGCCTGACCATTGACCTGAGGATGACCTGAGTAATTAACCTTATACAAATTATAGCCGAAAGTACAATTTTGTAAATCAGAAAATATTTGGATTTATTTTTATATAATTTCTTATATCATTACATACGTTCTATGCCCTTCTCAAAAAATAAAATTATTAGATGATTTGATTTTTTGTAGAGAATAGAAAGTATTTGGTTTATTTTTTTTCATATAAAAGACGCCAAAAATGGGAAAAAAAGGTGTCGCAAGCATGTTGTGTGTAATCATTTAGACATGTCCTTGACAAATATTTTAAATAAGTGAAGTACAAATGAAGTGAAATAGATAAAACAAGAAAAGTAAGAAGAGAAATTGTCGAGATTTAATGTCCGTAATTTTTTTAGATAACGTTCATTATATATGGTGGCATCGCGCACAATTCAACTCCATGTTAAACGTTGGCTACAGTTAATGGTGGCATCGCGCACAAACGGAAAACATAGTCCACATTAAATGGTACTCGTGGCTGATAGTGTCGTCCACATAAATAAAACTCCACATAATATAGTGGTCATAGCTGGTGGTGCTCTCCACACAAATATATTAAAATTTAAAAAAAAAATAAGTGGAGATGCCCACAAAATATAATAATTTTATAAAACGTCCAAGATCCATTTTGGCATTACGCTTGCCTTTTAAAAAATGGATATATCTGCCATCTTGTGAATGGCCATATCTCGGAATGAAAACAAGTTGAAAATAAATGATGATGTCTGGATGCTGGTGTTGATGGTGTTGTTGTTGTCGTTGGTGGTGTGCTGGAGTTTTGTTTCTGTTCTTGTCGTCTTTGTTGTGGTTCTTGTTGTCGTTATTTAAGTTGTTTTGTGTCGTCCTGGTTGTTTGTTGTTGTTAATGAAGTTTTTTTTGTTGTCGTTGGAAATCCATTTTGGCAATTGTAGATACAGTGTTACTTAACTTATCACTTATTATATAACTTTTTTTTAAATCGATATTACATTTTTAACAAATAATCTTAAGAAAATTTACCAAAACAAATGGGTAAAATTAGTATAATTTTTTTTTTGTCAAGTGAAGGTGGCATTTAGAAAATGTCCATTTTGTAAGATTTCTTTAGAAAATAAACAAAAATCTACATTAGCATGTTAAAGTCTAATTAAACTTAATTAAAAAAATTCTATGAGTAATTTGTATAAAAATTACAATTGTATAATACAAAATCTAAATTAGAGAAAACGAATGGGCGATTGAAGTTTACACAAATAAAACAGAGTATTTCATATATGAACTCTGCAAATTATAACAATTCATGATATATGAAGTATTTTATTAATGATAAAGATGAGTAATGATATGAATATAATAATATTAATAATAATGTGTAAGTATTTGTGTATTTATACCATGTCTGATCAAATAATGAATCAGAAACTTTTGGATACTTATATTTCCACATGGTATACAATTGTGTGAATGCAATGTATCATGACTGATCAACTCTTGGATCAGATAATCCTGGAAAATTTACTTCCACATGATACATGTATATGTAATATAATATTTATTTATGAAATATGAAAAATATGAAATATGAAAAATGATTATTCGTGTAAATTCTAACATCGCCATCATTCGTTTTCATTTGGCAAATGGAAATAATTATAAGAATTAAATAAAAAGTTTAAATATCATGGCAAAACTACCAAAATGAAAAAATATATATATTCCTGTTATAATTATAAACACATTGACGTTCTGGATATAAATACATCGTAACCAGAACACTTAAAATTAATAATAATAATAATATTAATACAACATTGCACATCTTTAAGATATGCAGACATCTGCATGGATACTTAAAAATAAGGACGTTTTTAAAAAAAATTAGAATGCCACATTTATTGTTAAAGGTTAGAGAAAAATATCCAAAATATTCATCCAAAATGGTGCAATTAAGTGATAAATCAAGATAAAAACACCTGTATCTACTCACATTTTTGGTAACATTATGGCCGTCGTCTTAGTGGTATCCAGGTCCGCACCGCCGTTCCATTGTTCACTAGGTCCTCTGGTCACGGGTACCACTAAATGTACTGAAGTAATAATAACAAAGAGAAGTCCTTTGCTTTATAGTGGTTTTATTCTGTTGTTTTCGTCCTCTGGAGTTCATGGTGTCTTGTGCTGTGTTTGTGTGTAGATGTCCAGGTGTGTGTCCAGGTATGATGCGTGTGTGTGAGTGTGTGTGTGTGTGTGTGCTTGTGTGTGTACTGAAACCTATGACAACCTTTTATACTCTTTTGTCAGGTAACAGAAGGTTAGAGCAAGACCTGAACCTTTTACCAAATATCATGATTTGTAAAGTCAATTGGACAAAGGTGCATACATCATGCTGTACGTTATTGAATAATTGCCTAGAGGTAAAGGCTTGCCTGACCATTGACCTGAGGATGACCTGAGTAATTAACCTTATATAAATTATAGCCGAAAGTACAATTTTGTAAACCAGAAAATACTTGGATTTATTTTTATATAATTTCTTATATCATTACACTATCTTGGTCAGTAGTCTAAGCAATACAAAAAGACATATCAAAAACAAATATACCGGTATTAATTCATGTAAAAATCACAATAATTACGTATTTTGAAACTAAACTGAAAATAACAGCAATGCAACGCAGGGGAACAACACAAAACATTAAAATCCTATTAAAGAAACTTCTCAACAAGAAAATTAAAGATAAACACATATCGGACAATTGGTTATATAAATTAAAAAAAACATACATCTGCATACTAGTCCATGTCCATATCACATTTCAACAGCAAAATAAAGACTTTGAAACTGGCAAATTAAGTGAAACACTGGAACTTCCACCGGGAAAAAGTGAGACCGAGTGCTCCGGAAGGGTAAGCACCACCTGTTTAGCTAGCTTCAACCGTCACGTATGTAATCCAAATTAAGAATACAAGCAGAATGATACTTTAAAAGGTCAAATACATCCAGAGTTATTTTGGATACAGTTCTAATGTTAGTGTATTTTACAATAAGAATGTATCTTTTTTCATTTTTCATTTTTAACACATTTCACAAAAATTATTAGAGCATCATTCACGCACTCATACATACACTATTTACACAGGTGCATGTACAAACTCATGTTTTCACTTTAATCCTAAAAAGTTTAAAAGCTTGATGCTTAAAAATATATTACTCAGTACTCATAAACATATATCTTAGTCAGTATTCAGGATTTATGACACCTTTAGTTTCCGTTCCAAGTAATAGTTCAACTACCTCATTGATGGTAATGGCGACATGTGACTGTATGAAGAAGCAGTGGTCTAAGAAAAACTTTCCAACCAAGTTATCTTTCAATCTCGATACACAAACAACAACACATTTTCTACATCATAAACAGCACTAAAGCATTTCAAAATCGTTTTAAATTTTATTGCTTCTATTTAAACAATGTTCCTCAAGTAGCCCGTACATCGGTGTTGTATATTAAATCATTTGCTGATAATAATAAAGAAAAAAAGAATAACAATGCAACGATTTTGGGAAAAATGGGAAATTTAAACTAGGTTTAAAACTAGGTAGACAACAATTGTGTATTATTGTCAGAAATATATTATTATCTAAATTTGCTACTTGTTAAAGTCATAAGTTCCTCAAAAACTTAGGAATACTTCTTCGTGCAAAGTATTTCCATAGCTAATTCAATGGACATTTTATGATAATTTAATCCACTGCCCAGGATCCAAAGTTATGAATTTTATCTACAATGGCCACAATATGCGTTTCTTTTTTATTTTCTTGTGAACCTGTCTCTTTCATAACATTTCAATGATTATTGTTTTGGTTGCAATGCTGTTAAATGTATTTTCTGTTAGATTGTTTTGTTCTATTTTAAAAAGAATCAATTTATTATTAAAAAATGTGTATGAGAAACAGGCTAAATCAACTGTCAACATAAACATAATGTTGAATTCAATGTTTTAAATAAAACGTTTTGGAATTTCATTTAAGGCTTAGATATGTAATAATAACATTCAAATGAAACCGAACATTGGATTGAATATTATAAAAGTTTAAAGGGGAATTTCGAGAAAAGTTCATCAAAGCTATGTAATATAAATATGCTTAATACAGTAAAAATCTCATATAAACGCATTTGAATACGTATAGCATATGTCAACAAGAATCCCATTTGACAAAGTGCAAACAACTTGACTTTAGATATTAGTGATATGATAAATCCTTGAACCCGTTGTCTAGCACCAGCAATCTAACTCATGGACTAAAATATTTATAATTGTATATCTAGGCCATAGTTTAAATTTTTAAGGGCATATTTTAAAGGTTTATTATTATAATTATTAATATTATCGGTCCCATGTAGTTGAGGAGTAAATGAATGGATCAAACAGATAAATATGACTCTCCATTACCGTAGCTTGTTGCTCACAAAAATACTACGAAAGTATAATAATTTTTAAATGAGTAAAAGAATACAAAAAGTATTTTTTATCTTTTACAATCAGGGGCCAATTGTTCAAAGCATGATTAGTCTACTCAATTGATTAATCAAAATTTTAATTTTGCTTAATTTCAGATATTTTGTGCACTTAACGTTGAAATCTTGGAATTAAATGGAATTTTATTCATGTTTTAAATTTCTGCTTATCACTGATTAAACTAACCAAGCTTCGAACAGCTGGGTCGTGTTGGCAAAACATAAATACAAAAAAGGGTATTAGAAGGACCGTTATCAAAAATTACCAGCAACATTTTAATTCATGATAATTGTGACCTAGTTATCAGAGCTCTGTTAGCTTAACCATACAGATAGTTAAATTTAAAATGTCGTTGATATGCGGGTGTAGCTAGCTAAATAGGAAGTAATTACCCTTCCGGAACATCCGGCCTCACTTTTCTGATAAAGGTTCACATATCTCATCAAACGTGTCAGTTTCAATGTTTTTACTTTAATTCTAGATTGTGATTTGGACATGGTTTGGTATTATAAAAATTAAACGATCTGGGCAAAAATACCATAACTTGTCATTTACGCAGTTTATATTTATCAATTATTACTTTTGTTTTATCATCTACAGAAGATGATAACATCGTCTACGTACATTGCGCATATGAACCAGTTGATAACACTCATAATGGGGATTGCCTAGTGAAGAAGAGAGTAACATTAGTTGATATTTTGGCGGGTAAAAAGCATACATGGTAGTTTTGTAGCTTTGACTTTGGTGCCTTAAGAATATGATTACGACGGAGAAATAAGGTAAGCCCTTTTTCAATCGGATAACAAATTTGTATAAAGAGTAGGACCTATATTTCAAGTTGGTTAAGACCCCAAACCCGATAGAACTAGGTTTTAAGCGACTTAAACATTTTTAAAAATATTTGTTAATATGGTTCTCATTTAACATTTGCTTGATATAAGTTATAATTCAGATATATTTTTGAAAAAATTTTATTTAAAAGCTGTTTTTACGGACATTTGTATTTAATCTAGTGGAATAACCACATATAAACGAATACATAATGCATGAAATACGAATACACAAATATCATTTAAAAAAATATTCGGAATTTTATTTTATTAATTTCAACATTGTCTAAGATTTAAAGAAAAACAATTCAATCATCAGCTTACATTTAGATTCAAAACATTCCTGTATCTGTGCAAGTTTAAACTGTTACAGAAATGGCACAGAAGTGATTTTTCAGATCTTTGTTTTTACTTCATTATTATGATTTATTTAACTCTATTATGTCTTCCATTTTTAGCATATCAAACTTGCCTGTTTTTATGCAAAGTTTAAACATAATATTAAAGAAAATTGGTACAAATTTTGTAGTTGAAAAATTTTTTTTCAGATTGACATGTATAAAATTATTTTTATCGTGGAATTCAATGCCTATTCAAAATAAAACGTTGAATGATCAGTGATTATAAAACCTGTATTGTCTTTCATTGTTAATTTACGGCGTTTTATATTAATTGCCAACTGCACGTTTTTCAGTTACAGAATGTTTTCTTTTATTGTTAAACCACTGGAAGTAGAACTAACTAAAGTTCTTTTCGCAATTATATCGGATGTATAAAAATTCGAAGGCCTTTCAAAAACGGCCACAACTTTATGGATTATTTCACAGATCATTTATCTTACTGGGATATCCTGTATGTTTTAATTCACATTGATTTTTGTAATAACCATTATTCCTAAAGGAAAAAAAATGAATTATAAATTTTACACGGGGAGCAGACTCTAGTTAGTAAGAAAACTCAGTTCTGATCCTGAATCGAAACTTACAATTGTAAAAAACTCCGATTCTATTGGAATGTTCGACAAGACTTTCACCAATATAACAGCACTCTTCAATGTATCTTAAACCTTAATTTTAGCAAAAGATAGCTAATTTTTGTTAAAACTATGTTACGGGAGATCTGCTACACTACCTCTTTCGTGTTCCCTCGTTTAACAAAACAGTAGGTAAGACGCGTAGCAAAAAATTCACATTAATCATTATTTACCAGTAGCAAATTCCATTATTAATAATGCCATGCCATGCATTATCGACGTTGAATTATTAAATGTTATGTCTCGTTGACAATTGTTTTTGCTTCTTCTATGAACCAATTTATATTCAGATGATTGTTTTCATGAAAACACATTTTATTCACATGTCATATTTGTAATGTGTACATCAAAAACAAACATACTAATCTGTGTCCGAAGCAAACTCCCGAAGCAAAATAAAAACTTTGGAACTGACAAGTTAGATTAGACACGTGAACTTTCATCAGGAAAAGCAGGCCCGGTGCTACGGAAGTGTAAGCACCTCCTGTTTAGCTAGCTACACCCGCAACGTCTGTCTGTAATCACAATTGTGTGAAAGGTCTAATATAAAATATGTTATGCTTTCACAAAAGGTTCAGATCAGTAAATATTACACTTATAATTATCTGATAGACGTTCATGTGTTTCACTGAATTTGCCAGTTTACTTTGCTTTTGAATTGTAGTTTTAACATGGACTGGTATGTTTGTTTTTATACCACACATATACTCGAGGTTCTGTATGAAGACAGATAGATTTCAAAACAGAACTCAAAATTAATCAAACAAAACATACCAGTTCATGTCCAAATGACAAAAGCAAAGTTTGAGAATTACAACTTTGTGAGTTGAGCTTGAACTTCAAGAAAGGCAATTAGGCCGGGTGCTCCGTGTAAAAACGGGATTTGCATCAAAGACTAGTTTTGTTCTCATGACAATGTCACGACGAGCCGCCGTGAAATGAATGTGGTTTGTCATGAAAATAAAACTCGTCATTACACTTTTTATCCTAAACACTTTATTGTGATAGCATGTCCTGCAATGCGATTCAAGGATGTTAAATCATTGTCCACTACCCGTAAAATCGATACGTGTAACCTAGAGCTATATTGCGTCATGTTTGACCTGGTCGTTTGCCCTTAAATTGAATATTAGATTTTGCCAATAGACTATGTGGTTTAGGTAAAACAGCAACTTTTATTACCACAAACACTCGGTACCCAGTATTACTATCATCTTTCCTTATTAACCACTTTTATATAGCTTCTATCTTAAAAAATGGATATGTCTATTTGAATGTTCAAACTAATTAATGTAATATAAAGGGTTTGACTAGGTGTTTAAAAATCATTTGAAATGTTAATATAAAAACTGCTAAAATTGTCTAAGCTTGATCAAAATAATCAACACCCAACTGCAATGGACAGGTCGATATTTCTATTGAAATTCCATTAATTGCTAAAATAGCCAATGATTTCCGAGAATTTACAAAAACACAATGATTACTTTCTGGATGCATATATCTGTTAAGTTGATCGGGAAGAGTCACAACAACAGATACCAACATGTTACCATGGTTAGCTGGCAAATCTTAATTTAAACTATCAAATATTTTCGGGATAAACTGGACCGCCAATGTAAGGAAATTAAATCTGTAGACACCAAATCAGTAAAGTGACTTTGGTCAACAAGAATGAACATAATTTTCAAGGTGATTTTATAATTATTATAAGCTACACGGGCAATGTTTAAAGGGATACTGAAGTCTAGGGGATTATGACCAAAATCGATAATTATAAGTACAATATTAATAATAAAATTCAAAAAAATAAAAAATTATTCCAATAAGATATATATTTCGCTATTTGAAAATTGCCGAAAATCATCGCCGCAGCTCTTTTGTGTAAGAGGCGAGAAGAACACGCCGTGACGTCATATGTGAACAAACCTCGCCATGCTATCAATAGTGTGGTTATAGTATAGTGTAAATGTTGTTAAAAATATTGTTTAGTATGGTTTTGTGTGAGACCGTTGATTGCAAAATAATTAAAAAATTATAAGAACTTAGAACTTGTCTCTATTTAGACTTAGTTTAAATTGAATAATGACCAATATCGGCTAAATCATGTGCACAGTGATCTATGCATCAACTTACCTAAAATGATAAAATATTCTTTTATTTTTTCACGATAAATTCATAAGACTTCAATTTCTTAAAAGTAGAATTGACATCCCATTCTTGCATATAGGTAATTAAGAGAGTATCAGTAACCTACAGTACCTTTAGATCCTGTTTTTTAGACATTCGATTGCTGGTAATCAAGAGGTAGATCTACCTTACGGGGACTTTGTACAACGAAGTAGGCTGCTTGCAAATAAATTGCTGACTCAGGGATATTGCAAGCCTAGGCTTATCAAGGCCCTCAAAAAGTTTTATGGCCGTCATCACAGTATTGTAGATAAGTTTGATGTCTCTGTGTCCAGGATTGCCTTGGATATATTTGACGTCTCATAGTTCTATGTTCCTTTCACACAATTTTGATTACACACGTGGCGGGTGTAGCTAGCTAAACAGGAGGTGCTTACCCTCCCGGAGCACCCGGTCTCACTTCCCTGGTGGAAGTTCACGTGTCTAACCTAACTTGTCAGTTCCAATGTTTTTACTTTGCTTCTGGATTGTGATTCGGAAATGGATAAGTATGTTTGTTTTTGATTACAATATACAACATAGATCTGAAGATTGATATGTGTAAATAAATTAAGCGATAAAGTCTTCACGATATCCCATATTAAAAGTAAGTATCATTAATTTGGAATTTTGGAAAGATGCATTAAAAATATTTAAATATTTCAAAAGATTGATTTACGAATGTATAATATGATGGATCGACTGTCGTGACTGGCGTTATGAAATTAAAATGATTTGAATTAATGAAATATTCCTATTCGTAAATTCAATTTGAAACATCAAAAACTATTAATTTTTAAAAAAGAAATATATTCCCAGCTTCCATTATTAATAATGCCATGCCATGCATTATCGACGTTGAATTATTAAATGTTATGTCTCGTTGACAATTGTTTTTGCTTCTTCTATGAACCAATTCATATTCAGATGATTGTTTTCATGAAAATACATTTTATTCACATGTCATATTTGTAATGTGTACATCAAAAACAAACATACTAATCTGTGTCCGAAGCAAACTCCCGAAGCAAAATAAAAACTTTTGAACTGACAAGTTAGATTAGACACGTGAACTTTCATCAGGAAAGGCAGGCCCGGTGCTACGGAAGTGTAAGCACATCCTGTTTAGCTAGCTACACCCGCAACGTCTGTCTGTAATCACAATTGTGTGAAAGGTCTAATATAAAATATGTTATGCTTTCACAAAAGGTTCAGATCAGTAAATATTACACTTATAATTATCTGATAGACGTTCATGTGTTTCACTGAATTTGACAGTTTACTTTGCTTTTGAATTGTAGTTTTAACATGGACTGGTATGTTTGTTTTTATACCACACATATACCCGAGGTTCTGTATGAAGACAGATAGATTTCAAAACAGTTCAAAACGTCTCATAGTTCTATGTTCCTTTCACACAATTTTGATTACACACGTGGCGGATGTAGCTAGCTAAACAGGAGGTGCTTACCCTCCCGGAGCACCCGGCCTCACTTCCCTGGTGGAAGTTCACGTGTCTAACCTAACTTGTCAGTTCCAATGTTTTTACTTTGCTTCTGGATTGTGATTCGGAAACGGATAAGTATGTTTGTTTTTGATTACAATATACAACATAGATCTGAAGATTGATAGGTGTAAATAAATTAAGCGATAAAGTCTTCACGATATCCCATATTAAAAGTAAGTATCATTAATTTGGAATTTTGGAAAGATGCATTAAAAATAATTAAATATTTCAAAAGATTGATTTACGAATGTATAAATTGATGGATCGACTGTCGTGACTGGCGTTATGAAATTAAAATGATTTGAATTAATGAAATATTCCTATTCGTAAATTCAATTTGAAACATCAAAAACTCTTAATTTTTAAAAAAGAAATATATTCCCAGCTTCTCATTTTATTGACACGAAGAAAAAAAAAAAGAAAAAAAGAAAAGTCTGTAACAGTGTGATCTAGTTCAGGACAATTTTGAATGCTGACGGCGAGAATCCGTCGAGGCGCATCCTTTTAAAAAAAATAAATTTACTTTTAAATTAATTTCCATACAATGACGTATTCAATTAGACTTGACTACAAATTTCATGAAAATCTCTTAAAAAACTAAAATAAAGTACAATATCCACGGTATGTATCATTTACTATGTTATACTGCTGTTTGTGTTCACAATAACATTTCATAATTTCTGCTACTTTGTCTGTTTCACATCAGGACATGGATTATACAATTCAAGCAATAATTATAGCTAGCGTCATCTTGATATAAATAAAATATTCTTCTTGATATAAATAAAATAATCTTGAGATATACAATCCCGAAGTAATAATTATTGACATGACTGGTGACATCTTGATATAAGTGAAATTATTGTGAGATATGAAGAAACTTACATGTAAGTAAAACAATTAATACATGTATTAACTAAAGAGAATGTATTGTCCAATTTTCATTAGTTTTAAAAGGACAAATTATTTCCCAGTTTCAATGGTACACATACATAAAGAAATCGGAAAACAATTATAACTCAGATTAACAACATAGTTGCCATCTTCAGAAAGAAACGCGTCTATTATTTTCCAAACTATACATAGGATGAAATAACTCTCCTGTTTATTGTATAACCAGAAAGTGATCTGACGACGAAACGCATTGAAAAATAAAAATTAAAAAAGTGAAATTAAATTCTTTGCTCAGAACAATTGTGTGACGGAAAGGGCTCAATAGGTGGTCAGGTGACTCAGTCGGTAGAGCGTCTTGTTAGTATTGAGAAGGTTTCGGGTTCGAGTTCCGGTTACGCCGCTGATTTTTTTTCTTTTCCTGTTACATTTGGGGAATAATCCGACCCTGGGCATTGGCTGACCTACAAGTTGGCCCCAGGGGTGGAACCCGCTGGTTTCGATTCAAAGAAGTTGAATAAAAAAAAAGATGGGAGAAATGTGGCGGACCGTGTAGCTCAATCGGTAGAACGTCCCGCTAGTATTAGGAAGCTCCCGGGCTCGAGTCCCGGTGTAGCAGCTGCATTTTCCCCTTTCCTGTTAGTACATCAAAAGTAGCTAAACCCTCTTCTGATTTATAAATGCTTGTTATTATTCTTTTCATATATAATCATTATTATCATAAATATTATTTTACTGCATATTAACATCATTTTCTGGAAGGACCTTTATTTATTATTTATTTATTTATTATTTATTTATTTATTTATTTATATACGTATTTATAATAAATAAAAAATAAGTAAAAGTCTGAAATAATTATTGTGAAAAATGATGTTTTTAAAAATTCTCTAAAAATTTAAGATATTTATGAATTACGAGACTATCAACATCTTAAAACAAGGTGTGTAAATATAAAACAACTGAAGCAGTTATAGGGTTGGTTATATACAGGAAGTGTCAATATACCTGTCACGTTAGTTAAGTGGATTGGGTACACTCCGATATACAACTATTCGGTCAATATAAGGGTTTAATTACAGGTGACTATAATAATAATAATAACAATAATAATAACTTGATTCTCATAAACCTTAATTTTTTTTTTTTTTTTTTTTTTTTTTTTTCATGACTGGCCATGCATGATGATGGTTAATCATTAATGTCTCCTCGTCTTATGTTGTTTCTTGCAATCGTTGCTAATCGCAAAACTTCTTGGTTGAAATGCACGATCTCAAGGTCAAAGCTGTCGATTATACATTTTTAAATAAATTACAATTTTCAATTTTGTCTTTGATCTGTACGATTTTTGTGCAGCAAATGCATTCCCTCTCAGTGTTCATTCTCGGCAGTTTCATTCTATGTTCTAAACCTACAAACGATGATCATTATCTATAACTTCGTATGAATCCGATTTGAATAAATTATCTGGTTCACTTTTAGTCCCCTAATATTCTGACACAGAATCGAAAAGATAATACGCCATTTCTAATAATATGGATACGACGCAACTCGTAAGATGCGACACTTCTGTATATATAAGCAGTAGTTAGGAAGAGAGTTTGTTCACACATGACGTCACAACTTGTTTTCGTACCTCCCGATTGAAAAGTTACAAAATTGCCCGAGGTTACGAATTTTTTAAACTTCTATATCTTTTTTATTTCGGCAAATAAAATGGTAAAATTTTCAATATTATAATAATTTACTATAAATTTTCATATTTTGGTCAAATTGGCTAGACTTCAGTATCCCTTTAACAGCAGTTCGAAATGCACATGTTTATCAAAAACCTTACTTATTTTGTATGAAATATTCCTTTGTGTATTATTAAGCAATAATATACGCTACTAGAATGCCTACATAAGTCGTTTGTCCATTATGTATGTTTTCATTCTGATATTTTTAAAAAGAATTTAATGAACTTTATTGATACAGTTATAAATAAATTGTAAAATGTATTACAATTAATAATTATTAATAAATAATTTTTACACATCTCTATAATGTTATTTTATGGTCAGTATAGGTCACTATAATTCCAGGTAGCTGAAGATCAAGTAAATGTAAAATGACTATTTATTTATTTGTTAAATATGAAACATAACGATTTATTCCTTTTTATAATACAAAATATTTAATCATGAAAATATTGTGATTTTGGCAACGTTAACAAATAAAAAAATTATCTTAATACAATAAGTTAAATTATGCATAGATATTCAATCATCAATTTACACGTATTAAACATTCAAAGTATAATCATTGTATTAAAAAATATGCAAAACAACTTACAAAAATGCTACATAATAAAGCAAAAGTACCCGATTTTATATCACACAAACTGGCTTAAAAAATAAAGCGTGGTTTTATATTATAGGGGATAACTGAAGTAGTATTTTAAAAGTTTTCTTCACACTTTTCTCTTTATACAATAAATTATGAATAGCTCCATGATTCCTTTCTCTGAAAGTAGAAATTTGACATTTAATATTGGATGAAATGAATTAATTACTTTAAGAGACAAGTGCTTGACTGAATTCAATACATTTATATCCACGAAAATACTTAAGATATGCATACATGTATATCGATACGAGGTAGATAAAGTCAATTTAGGTATACATTGTATGTCCATTTCACGAGGTAATAAAACTAGTCTGGTGCTTGTATCAGCCTTGCATGTTTAAAAATGGACAGATTTTTTTTAATTATTGTTTCAGTGCAAAGTGATTGGTGTCGAGTGCAAAATAACAATGCTCTTCACTCATATTATATTACAATTTGATTTTGAATAGATCATTTTGAAATTCGTATCTCCCTACAAATTCTTAGGCTAAACAATAATTTGTAAAAACATATTTATACATACTGGCAACGAAATTCTTGGCATTTGAAATGAAGTCATCCTGGATCCATTGTCAGAATACTGTCTTTGTAATACTTTCTCTGTAATATCAAAATAAATGACTAAGTAGTACCAGCTATATCCATCATTACTTATCCTTAGATTTTAAAATTGGCATTGATTCAACAAAGTAATGTATTTATCGCCCGTTTCGTTTCATTTTGAAAGTACATACTATATAAGAAATGTACATTTTGTAACATGTTGCAAATGAACATATCCATTTTGATGTTGGAAGTTGCGATTGTCAGATCAGTAAAATGTACTTTATCATCAATGTTGCCAATCTTGGTTTTGCTACATGCATTGTACCCAAGATCCAGATATAATATCATTTGTTTACAAAAGAAACACATATATTTAAATAATCAAAATTCATGTCCAAATCACAATCCAGAAGCAAAGTAAAAACTTTGAAACTGACGAGTCAGGTTAGACACGTTAACTTACACCAGGGAAGTGAGCCCGTGTACTTCGGAAGGATCGACTTTGAAGTAAAGGAAACAAATGTCTAAGGGTTTAATTATGTTACTATTAGATGGCTCTTAACCGCCACCCTTGTTTAACAAGTCGTCCAATAATACCTATGTCAAAACAGTTTAAATTAGACGTATATTAAAAACGATATTAACCAAATTACATGTAAATGTTAAGTTAAAAATTACATTTTTTGTCACACAAATTGATATTTATACGTATTCGGTGTGTCCTAACAAACGTCCATAAAAATATTACAAAAATAATGTCCTTGATGAATAATAAATTCCCGTGTTGTTTTTAAAATGTATATATTAATGGGTACAGGGACGAGGACGTTTTGTTAGCAAAATATCAAAACATGTAGTCACGGAATGTTTATACAATGTATTGATTCTGTCATTTTCTGTAATTTGTTTAGATGAGAAGCACAGTTTAATTTGAGTTTTGCTCTCATCTTTGGTCGATAGGAATAACAGTTTTGGAATGTTTATGCTAATCACCAGGTAATAGGTTCTAAAACTGAAAACCAGAAGCCTGGATCTTATTTAATTATAAGGAGTATATTTACTCAAAGCGAGATTTAGATTCTATCTCGAAAGTCTATAGCCATTTTTTGTATATTAGATAAATTAATCTAATTTCAGTTTATGAATTACGTCTGTTTGTTTTAAAATAAATATTTTTAATTATACTAACCGTTATTCTTGTCCGGTGTATCGTAGGATTCAGAGGACATTGTTCGCTGAAATGGACATATAAAATTAGAGAATTAATAGTACTACGACTGATAGAAAAGAAAAATTAATACATGAGAATAGTGGACAGGCATTTCTGACGCATAAATGATACCAAATGAAGTGTTTGTGTTTGGAGGTGTCTTTGACAACAGAGTTTTCCGAAAAATCAATTGAACGATATCTTTTTTCTAAATACAACTTTGATAGAGAAAATCCACTGGAAACGTTTCGCTGCATTCCCAAAAATACACCTAATATTGATAACTGTGTGTTATTCATATTGTCTTAACTTAATTATATGCGAATTATTTCAACATTATATTTTACGTCAATGTGCAAATAATTTCAATAATCTTAAAAACTTATAATTTTAAAGATGTTTTAAAAATTAGTACAAAGGTATTTTTTCATAAAGTAACATACCTATTGATACTAACCTTCAAAGTCAGTTTTATATATAAAAACATTACGAAATTTCGTCCTATGCTGATACCTACTTTGATTTCCCTCAAAAAGTAAATGAATTAAACCGGGTCTCTTTTTAGAAAACCCTTTAGCTATTGTTTAATTTCCGCAATTATTTTGAATGTATGTAAAGGCATGTTGTTGATATCAATAATATAATAGCTCCCCCAAAATGCCTTGCTATTTGAATACGACAAAGAGACTATATGACAATCATTCAATACAATTGCGTATAACCTTCGTGAAGAATAACCATATGTACATCTTTAATTTAAGGTTTTATGTACAAGCTGAATTTTGAAATTTCAAGAATAATAATAACATCATCACAACAACGCTCTTTACTCATTACATACGGCAGTTATGGATTTTTTCTTATATTTTGATCGCCATACAGTTTTTTATTCTATACATTGTTTTGTAAAAGCATACATACAGTTTAATTAAACTAAACATTTTTTCTAAAAGCATAGTGATACATACATCCAATGGAATACTTGGCATTGGAAATGAATTCATTCTGAAACCAGAATACTCTCTTTGTGATACTTTCTCTGCAATATGGAATTTAAGATTTTATCCAAAACATATCATTATTAAGTCACATTAGATTTTAAAATTGATCAAACCCGCAACATAAATGTTCATTATCAATAAAAAAATGTATTGATCATCCATTTTATTTTGGAAAAAAGTCAATTTATATTACACACGTGGTGGATGTAGCTAGCTTAATAGGAGGTGCTTACCTTTCCAGAGCACAATGCCTCACTTCTCTGTTGGAAATTCACGTGTTCTACCTAAATTGTTCATTTTAAAGTTTTTGGAGTGTGATTTGGACATGGCATGAATGAGTATGTTTGTTCATGATTGTAACATGCAAATTGGTGTAGGGTTTGACTGTCTAACTCATCTTATGGTTGTAAGAATAAGAGTTTTGGTATGTCTATCTTAATAACTAGGACATTGCAAAAATGAAATAAGGAGACGTGGATTTTATTCAATCATAAGACGCAACATTTAATTTCAGCGTATATAAGATTATATCTCGCAATTGAAATGTACATTTACTGTATTAGAAAATCTATACTTAGTTTATTCAGTTTGCAAATTGCCTCTGTCCAGTTTTTAAAATGGTACTAACCGTTATTCTCGTCCTCTGTATCGTAGGATTCGGAGGACTTTGTTCGCTGAAATATAGAACATCAATATACTATTAAAGAATGTTTAGTCATTAGACCTAGTTCGAATAAAAGAATCCTACATTGTAATGAATGTGTAAACATAATTTCTGAATATTACTGTCTACAATATGGTGGCCGATAAAGCTTCGTGATAGTGGGATGACTTTGACAACATTTTGCTCCGAAAATCAATTAAACGCTATATTTTTCCCAATGCAACTTAGATTAAAAAAACGAATAACATTTTCTCTGTAAGCTGAAAATAATCTAACATTGATAATACACTGCATGTCGTCTATGTTTCGTAAATTAACATCATTAAACTTTCAACATTATTTTACGCAGTGTATGATTATTTTCAATTCAAGGATACCTTCTAAAAGGCAATGCGATTTCGAAAAAATTATCCTATACTAGAAACATCCACTCGGGTAAAATCACAGAAACCAGTCGACTTTGAAAAGGGTATTCTTTTAAAACATAATGTCGTGTTGATATACTTTTAGAGGCTCCTGCTATAGATTGAAAAACCTTACTTTATATCGATGATAATTAGAAAATAACTCTAATATATCAAAATTTCTTCAACTATTACAAATCAAACAATTAAAAGAAATCACATTTTGTAAATAAAATCATTTTAGCAGATACTTCAAGGCAGTGTATAAAAGTTAAACTACGATTCAGAAAATACTCCTGTGCAATACGGATATGATATAATCTTCAAAATTAACAGGAAATTGAAAGACAAGAAAGCGAACAGGGGAAAAAAATTTGGTTGGGAATTGAAATAGGAAATGGCCATATACAATTTAAAGACGTAGGGAATTAAAAAGAAATCAGGGTTAAATACAGAGACGTTACATAATTTACATAAGCAGTAGTAGGAATGCAAACAGAGGTATTTTTCCATCCAATCACTCGGCTTCTGATAGACAACACACTGCGATATTCAACATTTAACACATAGACACAAACCATAAAATTTGACTGAAATATTTGTTTGGCAAGTTAGAAATTTGTATCAACATGAAACAAGTTTACATAAAATAACAATAACACAAAAAGATATTTCAATTCTGGGTCTGCAAACAATACTACATGCATCAATATCTAACATTCAAACTTTACTTTTTGTTTACAGAAACATTCAGCTATAACTATGGACTTACCCTATTATAAAATATGTATGAAGTGCATGCTGTTGGCATCAATAATATCACAGTTTCCACAACATACATTGGTATTCAAAATATAGCGGGAGACGATTTCATATTATCTTAATTCATTGCAATTACATATAGAATGATAATATGTATATCATTTATTTAAAATGTTAAAATACAAAACTGAATTCCGAAATTTCAAGGGAGATAACACCATCAACATTACTGAATGATATTGACATTTACTGGAAAGAAATTTAAGAAAATATCGAAATACAACTCATATTAAAATGGGGGTCTCCCCACATGATATTTTATAAGAACTTCACATAAACATTCCTAAAACACAGATATCTAGAAAAAATATAAAAAAAAAACAAAAAACTATCCGTTACCTGTAATTTTAAGAACGACTCTTTCGTTCTAGATTGATACAAATCATGCCGTTGTATAATGTGCCTCATTGCCTTTTGAACCTGTAAATAAATTAAGATGTTAATATTTAGTTCGCATTTATAATTATTACTTTTCAGTAATTCCTCAAACAATACTTGAGATTTCAGCTAAGATTAATGTTCAAAGCTATCGATGCCACAGGCATTGTTATCCTTCTTGCTTTGTTCTGTATGTGAAGCATTTTCAGGCACTGCAAACGGATACACTATGGAGGTATAATCAGACTTTACTTTGGTGTTTTCAACGTTTTAATGCACAATTACTTTAATGTTGTTTTGTGATGAGACAATGATTATGTTTTTTTACCTCTGCATGTAGGAAGTTTAGGTGGAATATACATGTATAAATCACATTATCAGTCAGGATATATATGGATGGATTATAATCAAACCTAGAACAGCTGTATAAGATACGGAATAGAATACATCACATACTCATTTAAGGTAAGCGACTGAGATGTCAAGGTGGCGAGATCTAAATTATGACTGGATAATATATCAGACGGGACATTTGACTTAACTGTAAGTTGTTTGTATTCTATAATTCTAAAAGCAGACAAGCAAAACAAAGATAACCAATCATTCTTGTTAGGCTCGCTCCGATGCTGATTGCTAGAATGCTTGTTACAATGAATCCAAGTTGATAAAATTGACAATATTCAGTAGTTACTAGATACTTACTATTATTGTATCTATAACAAATGAATCTTGATAAATAAAAGAAGTAGTTTACTTACCGCTCTATTTAAAACGCAGTGAAAAATAAATATGAAGAAACCCTACAAGTATAAAAATGTTAAACAGTATTTTTTTTTTTTTTTTTTTTTTTTTTTTGAAAATACTTTTGCTCCAAAAACTGTACAAAATGTAATATGAACGTTGCTTAACAACACCGAAATTCTTTATTCTAACATGACCCGCGTTTTTCTTCATTTAAAACATGAAGAGAGCCAGTCGTTGTATAACAAACTATATACACATAGCTGTCCCGTTTTAATGACGTGCTCCCTTATTCATTTATGATGTGTTGCAATGTATCGCAAACAATGATTGTGACGTTATTCTCATTCACAAAATCATTGATTTCTATGGAGGTAATCTCAACAGCCGATCTGTTTCAATTAATCTTTTTGCAAATGAATAGTAAAATGTCCTTCCACAGAAAGGGTTTGCAATGTTTATTTCAATACTGTTTTATATAAGTCATGTTAGAATTGAAATGATCTACATTTCCCCGTAGATCTCGTGATATATTCTTCCACATGTGAACTCAAGCCAGTGTATTATTCGACGATATTCCACGGGTAAATGTTATTTCTTAAATACCCTATCATCTTCAGTTTTAAAAAATGCGAAATGTGAAATGAAAAGCATATGCACCAAAAGTAATGTTCATATAATAATATTTTATACTAACGTAGAACCAAATGACGGTAATTATGTGATTTAGTTATTTTGTTACCGAGGGCAATAAATTCCAGTGTCTTAAACCTTATAGAGTTAAAATGGATGTTCCAACGTATATTCACCAGATATTGTGAATGTGAATATGCAACATTTAACAAGCGGGTTTAAAATTTTGCAAGCATATACTACAATGATTAAAAACGTGACATGTTACTAGTCAGTTTTAAGAGTAAGCTTTACCCATTTTAAATTTCATTTGAAAGGCAAAGACAAACAAAACACACAACTATCTGATAATCATAATCCAAACCCATTCATTGTTTTACCAATCATACTACTGATATATGCTTTAGCACAAATATAAAGTTTAAATACCTGAAGTGAGTTCGTTACTGCAAAGAGGTACTGAAAAATCACAGAATCATCGTTAACAGTCAGCAAGCCAAATAACCATGTAATACCTAGTATTGGTAATAGTGTACAAATACTCCGAATGCCTGATCTGAAACAACATTATATAATTATAAGTACACTTATAGAGCCTCTTTATTAAGACTTTCAAAATATTAATTTAAACGTGGCAGTGTATAAGCAATAAGTAATTTGATTACGTTGGGCTTCAGTAGCCCTCAGAACAATTATGATTTCTCGCTACCCTAACTAAAAGAAGCTATAAACATCACGCGATTGAATGACATATTTCTGACAACGACCAGTAGCAAATAATAGCACCCCTATACACCAATATATTCCAATTAACAGTTAATTATGGACTTAGGTTCCCTTGAATTGAAGCAACTACCAGCAAACATAACGTTCACATTTCTACAAAAACGAGTCATTATCATACTGCCAATCCTTTAAAAATCCGTTGAACAAGTAGCGGATACAGTTATGAGACTGACGGAAGGGTTGTAAGCACGAGAACATTCATCATTATTGATTGTAACTTTATGAGGTTTTTTTTATTTTCGAAAAGCACAATGTGATTCTTTTTAAAATCCTCAACACATATTTACGTATATTAAGCATATAGAGGGTACCTATTTAATGTAAGATGGAATGTTTTGCAATACATGTAAAAAGATACGCATGTAATATGCAATGACACTAAGGAAAAATATTAGGAAATTCAAGCAATACTTACACGGCTTTTCCTTTCTCTTTTTTGACTTCATACTATGTGTAGAAAACAGTGCCCGTAACGTAATAATGATAATAATGATATTAGCCTAAAGATTAAAAAAGTAATTAGATGCACAATTATGTGTTTCAGGATTAATAGCATGGTAAAGCTTGTTCTACTACAGGAACTTTATACAACAAGGCTAGAGGCTTACAAACAAATCGTTGACAAGGGTTTTGCAGGCTTATCAAGGCCCTCAATTTATTATTGTTGATAATGTCATCTCTGTATATATTTGACGTTCCACAGTCCCATATTCAATTAATTCCAATTTTAATTACACGTGGCGGCTGTAGCTAGCTAAACAGGAGGTGCTTACCCCTCCGGGGCATTCAGACTAACTTCCCTAGTGGAAGATCACGTGTTAAACCTTATTTGCAAGCTGTTGGATTGTGGATTTTACATGGATTGGTATTTTTATTGTTAAGAATTACAATAGGTCGAAGGATATACAGCGTCCAAGTGCCCCACTTAATTCTCGCAAGATCATGTCATTCATATAAGTTTTTCTTTAATTTCAGCAACACAAACATTGTTGTTGGTCCGAATAGAATCAAATAAAATAGTGTTCAAATCTTATGACTAAACGGGCAACGGATAAAATAGTTTCAGGTGGAGGGATTTCACGACATTAAACATCGATAATTCCAACAATCAGTCTATCAAGCGGACTTGTTTAAGTCACCCTATATAATTCAAAATGATGAACTAAAATTGGAATATGCATGTTGTTAATTTGAATTGTAAACACTTTTTCCTTAAAATAACAACAGACAAAAATAGAAGTCAAGTACGTACCAAAATTACAAAGAAAACTGGCCCAACAAAGGCAAACAGCACTCCACCTTTTATTGTTAACCAGCAACTGTAAATAAATACATAAAAATGGACTATCACAAATCTTAAATGTGTAATCATATACTAATTGGAATTACAATCATAAAAAAATTGTTATCAATCGGTTTGTTTCAATTTTGAAAGTATTGTTTTTCTAAAAATAATTATTGAAACCATAAATGAAATTTACATACAAACATCACCAAAAAATAGAAAACAAAATCTAAAACTTTATACAACTTATGTCTTTTTACTAAACATTGACAACAAGCATATGTGGTGTACTAAAGAAAAATGAAAAGACATACATTTTTGATTATCTTTTTAAAAACACCGAGGAATTAAATAACACAAATGAAGCTTACTAGTGAGGTGTAAAGTATTCTTTGTCCCGTGTGAGCCCAAGAGTTATACCAACAATAATCAAAGGAACACCTATATAAAAACATCAAACATAAAATGGCATCGTGAAATGATTATATAAAATTGATATATAGCAGTAAAAGAAAAAAGCATTATGTAAAAAGAAAGGGGAAATGTAGCGACCAAACTTCAAATACTATGATTGAACTAATCGGTTACCTTTCCATCTGTATAAATATCAAAATTGACATGTTTATATAGTTATTAAGGTACTTATTGTGTGTGAAATGTTACATAAAGATTATTACACTTAGGTTACTTAGCACATACCTATTCAGTACTGATTTCGTAACAATTATTTACATAAAAATTACATATGAATTTATCTATATTTATGATATAAATGGTATTTGTTATGTAATTAATGCACATAAATTTATGTAAGACATACCCCATGACATCATGAGAAGAACTTTCATCTTTGAACTTTTTCTGAAGACGATCACGACAGCAATTAAAATGTCAATTCCTCTGCCAACATTATAAAGAACACTACCAAGAAAATATAATGGAGACACGCCGTAATTATAGTACATGGTATCTGAAAAAAGCAAACAAAAAGACGCTAGAAAAAAAAACAAACAAACACCTTTAGGAAGACAACTGTACAAAACAAACAGCTTAAGAAAAACAATTATACAAAACAAAAACCTTAGATTAAAAAAACCACGAAGAACTTAAGAAAAACGCATTGATCAGTGTTCACTTAATATCTGTTCATGTCTGGGGTGATATGTAAGGTTTTATATACAATTACCGCAATTTTAACCCACAAATGGTACAAATACTAAAATAGGTAATTGAACATAAAACTTAAAACAGGTCTATATAAACTACAGATTTATTGCTATACGAGATCTATGTGCATGGGCGTAGCTTAGATTTACTTGTGATGTTTTGTGACCACCTTCAAAGCATGAAAAGAAATTACAAATCGAACGCATAGTATAAGCTGAAAACTTTTTAAAAAATTAACTTTGTTACCAAAAGAAGTTTTAATGGCATAATAGCATATTTAGCGTAGAGGAGATATTATGTGTTGGAATATTTATTTTTATGTTAAGTGTCCTTGAATTAGTTCTGTCACTTTCCGGTTCTTCATCAAATGCATTCTACATAAAATATGTTTAATGTATTAATTTAAAACCAGGCAACATTCATTCGGAGTATCCTACATCGATTCCCCGCTGTAATGTTGCTTGATTTGCCAAGTTTCAAAATTTATAGTTTGCATTTGAGATTTTGTTTTGGAAACGGACCGGTATGCTTTAATGTCTTTTAAAAGCAGCTTTTTTGGAATATGGTAAATCTATTATGTCTGTGTTCATCGAACATTTCTTATGTGTTTGATTTAACCTTAATGCCACCAGAAAAATAATGGCATGTACAATGCAATGTATATAAATGGTGTAAAATGGGAAAACATTTACCTCTTCAACATCCCTGTCAACAGCCGATATGAATAAAATGTATGCTATAGTCAAAGCAGTACACAGATTCATCAACAAAATACTTCGTTCATTTTTCACATGTCTGTAAAGAAATATTGTATTTTGCATTCAAAACAATAATCATAATAATAATAATAAGGTGTCGAATAATATATTTTCAAATGAAGTCAATTAAGTGACATTTCCGTATACAGAACGTTGTAAAGGCATGGTAATACAAAAAACGGTGCAAAGTGCAAAAGTGCAGTACTAATGATTCGGTAATATAAGCTATATAAAAACTGCAATAAAAAGTTCTTGCAATATTAAATTGATGTATCAAATGTTTGAATTTAAGCCTCATGACTGTTGTTACGTTCTATAAAACGTTACATTGTTTCTCATGTAATAGCTAATAAATTAAATTAAACATTATTAAAAAAGTTAGAAGGAACTACTCGAGAGCTTGAAACAGTAGATACAGTGATGGGCAACTTGTAAATTAAAGACACTTATCGCATACTTATCTCTCTTTAAACTTAATTTTCAGTTTAACTTTACAATTAAACTAGATTGTAATAATTCGTATTTCAAATTAGATATGAGCAAATTGTATTACATTCAAACCAAAATTTTAGATAAATATGCAGATTGACATATTGCTTTTTGTGAATATACTTATATATGTAATCACGATTTACAGATTTACAATGTTTTACATCAATTTACCTCCACACTCTTGCATAGACGATCATTGTTAATATCAATCCAAGAATGGAAATACTGCATCCAATATCTGATATTATCTGCAAACGTTTCATGTCCTCCTCAGACTAAAACACAATACACATTGTAATAAACATTGAAAAACAGTCTGGAAAAGGACAAATAATTTGGAACGCTCTACATGGTCGAGTTACATAATATAATAATGATGGATTGGTCGATTGATTGAATGGGGTTTTACGATACATCATACTGTAAAGCATAATTTGATTTATTTCAATTCGATTTTATATAAAACCTTATACTAGGCACACTCAGTATTTCCATTGACTTGAAACCAGTTGGGATACAGATGAACAACAAACTTTATACTAGATTAGTTTTGGTCTCATTATATTACTGTGCACAATAATTGTGATATCTGAGGGTTTTTTAAATACTTTAACAAATTTAAAATAAAATACTTCTTCTTGCATCTGTAGCAGTCATCCAATAATACATGTAATATTGTAATTAAGCATTTACTTACAATTGTTTCATCTCCCTGGCTCATCAGAATGGCGAAATTGGTTAAATGTGTACACTCACAAACAGAAATATTATTCTTAGACTTCGATTGAATGTAAGTGCATCCATACGAGTTCCATTCACTTAAAAGAAACATTACAATTAATAATTATTTGATGAAATCGTTATAGACATTAAGGTTTATTAAAACTGATGACCATGTGAAAAAGATTTGTTTCAATTAGAATGATATTCAGTTTCTTTCGGAAACAAATGGAAACAAACAGGAACATTACATTTGATTGATTGATTAATCGATCGACTGACTGAATGATTGATCGATTTATTGATTAAATTGCTGTTGATTGAATGCGGTTTTGCGAATATCTCACTTATATCTAGGCCTGACCACTAATATGTCAAATGGAAGAAATTTTGAACGTTGCAGTATGCTCAAGGCAATATGCAGCGATGTTCTTTAATATTTAACTCCTGTTGTCACAGGAAAGTGTATACTACAAGTCATGTACACTACATCTTTTGGACTACAGTCTGGAAGTAGCAAATAAAAAATAATTTTATGTGCATCTACCAAAACTAACATATGCCATCCTTTGAAATGGCAAAACTGATTTTGTATTTATGATGCTGAATAAAAGGTATCTCTTGTATGTGGGAATTCAACACTGTCCAAAACAAATTGTTAGATTTATTATTGAAAATGATACAGTGCTTCATTTGAGGTAAACGAAATAGAAAAATATTTTTGGATGATTCCTCAATACTCTCTCCATCCTAATAGTTATATCATTATATAATCACTCACTGGCTTTTGAAATCCCAAAATACACAATCTGTTTTCGGTTGAGTAATATTTACATCCTGAAACATTAAAAATAACCATTACAAATTTTATTCAATGTGTTAAAATTTTATAGACACTAAACTATTGAAATTAAAAAAACCAGACTTATCCATGCTGAATATCACGATCCTAAAGCAAAGTAAAAACTTAAAAACTTAAACATGTAGTAAAACATGTGCACTTGAAACTGAGAAGCAAGTTTAAAGTTAAATTTTAACCGCATTTCATATTCTTAATTGTCAAACTTATCATACAAACCAAAAACATAATTTGAAACCTAAAAACTTAGATGTACAATAATTACAACTCACCTGATTAGATAGTGTTAATGTCAATGGCCATTTCAATGTTTTGTTTTCAAAACCGTCAATAGATAGTGACATAACCGGAGATGCAACTACGCTTCTAATAGAAAAAAATGTATTCTTAAAACAGTTATTCTTATTCATACAACTTTACAAATAATTCTAACAACAAATTTAAACTTCAAAATTCAATTTTTACAGTAAATATAAAATAAGATAACTGATTAAGAAAAACTGCATTCCAGCATTGGCCCACAGGTATTACAGAAATAATGAAAATGTTTAAATAAAGACATACTATTAGTTGAAAACTAAAATTTTGTTAATTTATCAACTAGTGTAACAATTTATCCTCGATCGCTATAAATCAGAACACGTGCAAAATTAAAAACAAAATAAATATAGCATAACACAGAGAAAGCTTTACGTTCGATTTCAATTGAAGTTCAATAACAAACATTGTTATAATACCCATTATTCTGCCCACGGTTTGGTAATATTGCTCCGATTTTGTCATAGAATGCTGTTATTATTAGAATGTCTGCAAAACAAAATCTATAAACGTTAGAAAATCTTAACTATAAAATGTCCAATAGTAAATTATAAAATCAAAGCAGCATTTTAGAGCATACGTCTATTATCACTAATTGCAAAAGGTTATAACAGAAGGACAATCTTTGAAGATATTATTTGATAAAGATGTAAGGCGTTAAAGGGATGTTTCGGTTTGTTCGACTACCTATGAATCTCGATATAAGTGGGTGACCCTTTTGTGAATAAAACACTATTAACCAACTGGACCAACTCGGTACCTTTGCAATCTGATCATATATTTAAGGACTCGGAATAAAATATATAAGTGGTTATTTCTCATCCAATTATTCTATAAAATGTATGAATATTCTAATATAGCTCATGCGTGTTTAATATATCATATGGTGAACTTATAATTGAACAAGTAACAAAACAAATATAGGGGATTAATGAACATATAATTCATTTAATTCAAACATATTATAAGTTTTACCTTTATCTTGTTCTTCAAAGTTCCCATTTGGAAACTCTAGCCTTGAACTTCCTTCCGGTTTAAAATCAATCAGCTTCGGTTTACTTTTTTCAACTTGTAGTACTGCAGTAAAAATGAAAAACTATTCTTCTTATGAAAAAAGTTTAGATTGGATAATCTTAATGAATAAGTGCAAAATCTGACTATATGTGCAAGCGTTGAAATTCCGATTTAAAAAGTCTAGAAACTACAAAAGTTATATGTTTACAATTTGACACTTAATGATAGTGTTACAGCATTGAAATTGAGTCGTGAAATAAAGAAATGTGTCATAGTTAGTTTGATACTTAAGTATTAAAAAAAATAAATTACACATACCCATATTGTCATTTGTTATATTTGTTTGTTGTCCAGGTTGAAGATTTTTACCCAATACTTCGCCAAAAGTAGTTACTGTCTTAAGAATACGACTGGCTCCACCACTCTTGGGCTTGAAATAACAGTTATAAAGTAAAGTTTGAATACAATAAATAAAAATAGGAACTCTAGTTTCTACACATGCCTAGTTTCTGATAACAAAGTTTTGAGTGACGGTTTTTAAACATTTAAGTTACCCAACTTGCAAAAGCAGAAAAAAGCAATAAATTTAAAAAAGTTAGATACATGCAGTTTTCTCACACACAGCTTTGCTTTACGTCGCCAAAAGAATTTATTGTAAGATATGGAAAGATTTTTTTCAAACTAAATCCTTTCTTTCGAAAACAATTTTTATATACAGGTAGTTTATTAATAAAATATGTGATAATTTTTGTTTTATTTTCTTCATCGAATAATCCATTTTCTTAATTTATGTTTACAACAATAACCTTATCACAATCAAAAGAAAAGAAAAGAGGCTATCACAGTACTTGGTATTATCCAACGCAAAACGACAATACAAGTATATTCAAACAGCACAAAGGGATAAGAAACAAACACATTTTGTGACCATCAGTAATAAAAGAACTCACTTTGGTGGACACTAGAGTAAATGACCAGTGTTGGTGTTTATTCTATAAAAGAAACAACTTTTTTACAACTATTGGTTCATAAAATCTCGTATTCAAATGTTTAAAATAAACTTCATTTTAAAAAACAATAAACCACCATAAACAATGTATTATATATGTAGTTTATAAAAATTGAGAGTATGCTCTTAAACGTGACATCATCTGAATGACTTTCTGTAGAAGCAAACCAATAGGCTTCAAAGACGGAAGGTTGTGTGTGTCTCTTAAACGTCAGTACAGTCTGTAAAACATTTTAACATTCTTCATATGCGGATGTTTTTAACAATCTTCGTACATTAAACAAGAAGGTTAGTATATAAAATACAGACACATTTACGCCAGTACAATTGTTTATTTTAAATGTAAAAAGACAGTAGTTTTCATAAATAATTTTATACTTTTTAAATTTTGAAACCTAGCATTCGTATTTACCTTTAAAAACAAAAAGCGCATAAAATATTGTTAGTTTTTTTTATTAATTCACTTTTTCGTTATTCACCTACAAAGAGAAAATTTTACATTTTATACTAAAATTAGTTGCAGTATTAGCCCTTGCATATATTAAAAAGTGCAAATAATGCGATTAAATGCAATGACTTGTGTATTCTTGTTTAGGCAAAACCATGTAAAATAAATATCCATTCCATATGACGTAAAGTGTGTAGTTTCGAAAGTTTTGAAATATTCTAATTTGAAAACAGCAATAGGATCAAATTATTTAAAATTGGACAAACTAATTAACTCTATACCATAGGCCTGATTTTAGCGTAAATATCAATGTTTTAGAACATGGGGTCCATAACGGGTGTATTAGTTTTAAGTCAACTCACGATATTTGTAAACTTGCTGATTTTGTTTCTATATCCAGTTATTTTAGAGAACCCATATGATAATATAGTAATTTTAGATAACGACTATCTTTAAGTATAAATTACGAACAATAACAAATTAGTATCTATACATTGTAGTAAATAGATTACAATGGTTTGTTAGAATACCGACAACTTCTTGCAATCTATAAAGAATTCATAGCCGTTTTCTGTCCGTTTTCGATTGTCTCAAAACAATTTTAATAATTTTATAAATTGAAAAGATACCTTTTTTAGTATTTCACAAATCATTGATAAATTTTGTTATATAATAGTATAATCTAATTTGTTTTACCTGTTGGTTGACTTCATCCCAGTTCTTTTTATTATCAGCTGAATCTGAAATCAAGTTCCCTATTATGTCACCAAAAACCTAAATATTAAAATGAAAAAAAGGAATATTGCAAGTAAGGAATTTATCTTTTGTTAGTTAGCTGAATCACCTAGGCTACATTTTAAGAAGTATTAACACAAACAAACACTTGCACAAGTTGGATGAACCATTTCTTGTGATTATAAAAGTAATCAAGTCTGACATTAATACTTTATGGTATAAATAACCATAGACATCAAAACATTTTAACACTTAATGCATATATCGAAAACAAACTTGCTAATTCATGATCAAAATCAAAATGACAATCCCAAACCAAAGAAAAACTTTGAAATTGACAAATTATGTGAAGCACGTGGATTTCCATCAGAAATGTGAGATCGGGTGCACTGGAACGGTAAATACTCAAATGAAACAATTACATGTGCATTCTCTGAACCTGCTTGCTTTGTATTATAAGCAATAATATAACTCATCAAAACGTAATGGTTCGTCTGTAAAAAAAAAACCTGTTTAGCTAGCTTCACACTTCACGTGTGAAATAAAAATTGGTTATGAAAGAAACATGGGACTGAGCGTTGTCAAACCTAACATGGACAACAATGTATACAAATACATCATATTTATCAACACTATTGTGGCGACGGTCATAAACGTTCTGATGACATTAAAATGTTATCAATTAACTTAGGAATCAATGGATGAAAAATGTGTTTATTACATCATTAAACCTGTGTCAATTTTACAGCAATAGACGTAATTATTTACCAGTAGTGCTTGGACTTAAACTGTGAAAACAAAATTTCTTCAAGGGGGTTAAAAAAGGAAAAAGAAAATACTTTACACGGCGGAGTATACCTTTAATTTTTAGGATTTTTCAGATTTGTAACTAGAAGTTAATAAAGAAATCGGCATTTCTGCTATACAAAAGAATTACATAATGTTCAAAACTACAATAACTGAAAGAACATATAATATATGTATGGTTTTGCTTAAATGATATTAATTTATGATATTGATATGCATCCTTCATTGTTAAGATTAGTTCTTCATTCGCTTACTTTTTCATCAACCGTTGTATTTGTTTGATTCCCAATGCTGATGATTTTGTCAAGTACGTCCACTGTCTTATACAAGTCTCCCGAAGACAAACCCGATGAATTTGTAGTTGCGGTGTTTATTTTATCTAAAGATGATTCCAATACATGTGTGACATTTTTCCCATTTATGTCCTCTATCTGAAACACATGCATTGGTAAACAATTATATCAAGTTATAAGATGATTGAGCTATTCAGATACAACAAATATAAAAAATGTACATAAGAACTTCAGAATTTAAAAAGTCAGATTCGTCGAAAGAACACAAATTTGAATCAAAAGTGAATAAAATGCAAGTTATGTTGACCATCAGATGTCATACTACACGCAGTTAAAATTTTAAAAGAATTATCTTGCGTTATGACAAAATAATGTGGCGAGTGTGGTATTATAGGTTTATTCGTTCATACATACGGTTTTATGTTAAATAGGCAGGTAACAGTTAAGGTTGTGTAACAGTTATACTTGTAATATTAAATGAGCTTGTTTTTTTCTTGATAAGTAGTTCATATCAAGGATATACACACTAAAATATCAACAAGCGCAAACATACTGGTTCATGTCAAAACCGCAATCAAAAAAAAAGTAATTATCACGTAAAACTTAATTTCGCTGCATTAGACGGGCGTTTCGGATTTAAATTCTTCACTTTTATTTCCAGAATAAAATTGTGGCAATCCAAAACACTTGCAAATGAAATAAATTATGTGAGCTTCCACAAGGCGAGCCAGGCTCAAGAAGGGTAAGCACTTTCTTTCGATTACGGATTGCACAAACCGCCACACGTAAAACTCTAATTAAAAATTAAAAGAAACATGGTTCTACACATTATGCATCATTATATCTAACATTAGCTAAATTTGTTTTGTCAGATTGCAATTTCGTTTCATTAATGTTCTTTGAATTTATCAATTAACAAAATCAGAATGCAAATCAAGTTATACGCTAATGTACTTACAGTTTCAAAAACATCCTGTATGTGCTTATTAATGCATTTAAATTTATTTATAGGTTTCCATCTTCCAGAGCCATCAGCCATTCTTTCGCATTTTCTTGACATTTCGCCTGAAGAATACAGAATTTATAGAATGGTTAAGCAGAAAGAGCAACTTTAATGCTAGAACGCAATTTTATTGCATAAATATCAGGATTGAATTTAATGTTTGTTTGGATTATGGGGTATCATCTCAAAACATCCTACAATTTAAAATAATTTGAATTACGATTAAACAAAACAGTACTTTTGTCAATAACCAAATAACTTTAAGAAATATTTACTTCATAAAATTTTCATAAAATCCGATATTGAGGTAAAATATGCAATATTTTTATTACGAGGGCGAGTCAATAAGTTACCAGTCTATCTAAAGATGATTACCGTGCTGTACATATTAAAAACAATATAGTATAAAAAACAATGTCAAGTTCATTTAGTGTATAACTAAAACGTTTATAATCCAAAACAAAGATACTATTCCATGTCCGAATAATAACCACGCATCAAAGTAAAAACTTTAGAACTGACTAGTTAGGTTAGACACGTAAACGTCCACCAGGGAAGTGCTGCCGGTGCTCAGGAAGGATAGCACCTCCTGTTTAGTTATCTACACGTGTGTAATCAAAATTGTGTGAAAGGAACATGGAACTATGGGACGTAAAATATATCCAGGGCAATAATTGACACAGAGACATTAAACTTATTAACAAAACTGTGTTGAGGGCCTTGATAAGCCTAGGCTTGCAATATCTCTGAGTCAACAATTTATTTGCAAGGAGCCTGCTTCGTTATACAAAGTCACCGTAGTGGGAATAAGATCTATCATAGCATATAAATTGGGAAACAAATACACCATAAGCAGAAAAAGCAGGTATATTGCTGCCTAAAAAGGAAAGTTGACAATAGAAAAAATAAAGTCATCACGTCTGTGTTAAAGCTTCAGATGTAGCCTTTCGTGTGCGTCATAATTCATGTATAAGTCTAAATATAGAGCAGAACTTGAGGAATCAGTCGTGTCTTTTATTTCAAGCCCAATAGGATAGATGACATTTACATAGTCTTCAAATTTAGGATTGTCTGAACATTATCTATATATCAGTATGTTGAGTTGAATGGTTTGGCGACAGTCTTCTCTCCAGATTAAACAAGGTTCTGCATAAATCGTGCTTCATAAGAATAAAGAAACAAATCAGCTAGCTATGGTGCACAGTTTTTACCCATTGGTATACCGATTGTTTGCTGAAAAACTATATTACCAAACACAAAAAATATGTCATCTATAAAGCAACATTTTGGTATCTTCAATATATTTAAGTTTGAAATCCGTATGATGCTTGACAAATTAACCAGAATCCCTGTTCAGTATCAGATATTTGTTTCTAGACTTATCGTTTTGTAAAAATGACAAGTTAATAGTTTCTTTAAGACGTTATTTCAATTTAGAGTGAGGGATAGTGGTGTATAGTGTAGAGAATCAACTTTTTTATACTTTTACATGAGATATTAGAAGCAAGATGCTCAAGCAATTCTTTAGGATTTTTGAGAATCCAGTAAGGACACGAAATTAACAATGAAGATATCAAGATATCAGAAATAAATGCAATGGACAGAAATTAATGAAATCGAAGAAAGCATGGTAATTCATTTTTATACCCATAATGATTATTAAAAATAATTCAAAAACAAACACACCATTTTCAAAACACAATAAAATTAACAATCAAAATCTTTAAAAATGGTTAATGTATTTAAACTCATGACCTTCTACCGGTGAGATCATGATCGTCGGAAGGGTAAACGATAGAGTATAGACAACGTCTTCATTTTGAAAATATTTACAACAACGATAACAGATACATTTATTTACAAATAGTGGATCTTAAATGAGTGATTATGAAATATTGAAATTATTAAACGAGTAAACGAATAAAATATTATGGAAAGAGCCTTGAGTGAGTAGAATAAACATTTTATTTAATGAATTTTAATAAAGTCAATGTAACATAAGCGCGAATTTATGACTCCGTTTATTGTATATTGTAAAAAAACATGTTTATGTCTGCAAAGTGTTTTCTCAGGCAAAATGGCTGCAAAACTACAAGGCACGGCGTCTAAAATATGACATCATTATATGCTACAACAATGACCTCACTTACAAAGGATACATGAGTGATATTACATGTGTGTACTATGATTGTTATTACATGACTTAATTGTATGGATTTCGAGGTGATTATATAATACAATTGGATTAACATGATTAACATAAACTTTACCGGTAGAACCTTCAGGACAAGGTCTTAACTGGATCGATCCCGGTGCTGTTGTCGGCCATTGATCACAGCTTCGACATGGTGTAATTTCTAAAGATAAATGACAATAAAATCTTAATTCACTTATTATTGCATATAATATCTCGCCAATATAGTAGTCTGTTTTAAGTATGTTTATATTATTATAATAATAATAACTATCTCTTTTTGGCTTAGTTATCACGTGGTCGAGCATCCGGTCTCACTTTCTTGAGGAAAGTTCACGTGTCTAACATGACTTGTCAGTTCCAAAGTTTTTACTCTGCTTCTTCATTGTGATTCGGACATGGATTAGTATATTTGTTTTTGATTATTGATGTTTCCTGATGTTTCCTAGTTTAAATCCATTTGCTCATTTCTCTGCTCGTGCGTTAAAAATGCAAAACATTTATTGAGTTGAAACTTTGAACAGTGTACTTTCTTTCAAAAGAAATTGAAAATCAATAATTTTTTTTACAATTTGTACTTAACAAACCTATCCATGGCGATGCCGGGTGAAGGTTAATCACATGTTGCAAACAACATCCTATTGCATTTAAAAACTAAGCTTGGTTAGGACTGACTAAATTAAAAATCGATCGGATTAACCAAAGTCACATATAAATTTTATTGATAAAACTATTAATAATTAAGCCATAAACTTTTAGTATAATACATCTTTATTTGTTATATATTACCTTTCTCATACACACCAACGATAGAGTAATTAGCACATGATGTACAATTGTCTGATGGTCTACAGGTATAGTTTCCTTCAGTTGAAACATTAATAACATTTGTTATCCATCCATTTCCGTCTACGGTATGACCCTGAACTAAATAAAGATTTGTGAAAAACGAAAGTTAGCTTATACAACGAGATAAGTGTTTTAACCATGAAATTGAATCAAAATGTTATTTCGAAAGAAAAATTAAAAAGTAAATAACCAGCAACCAACAATTGAAACACAAACATACAGGTCCACATTATAAGTCATAACTGCCTCAAAGGTTTTTTATACCGACGTATTAAATTGGTACAAAAAGAAGGGTATATTTGAATATTTATTAAATATTCTTATTTATCCTTCAAGTGTTTAACCTAATTTGTCAGTTTCTACTTTTTTACTTATTTTAGATTTCCTTTGGGATTATGATTTATACATCTATGAGTACGTTTTTAATTTTTATACCTCCAACACTATTTGTAGCATAAAGACTCAAACTTCCTTGCCTGGACCAGTTTTATTAAAACATTTTTCTCTTGGTACTATACTATCCTACCAGACAGGTGAATCTTACAAACAATTAGATTTGTTAAAGACTCGAAAAACTTCAGAGATTATGGACCGTATGGTTGTGCTTAAATGTCCCAATGCAGCGAAACTTTTGTTTAATTTTTTGTACGATTTCCACTTTGATTCACCCATGTGAAAATGTTGTAATCCCAACTAAAGTGTATAAAAATGTTTTAATCTATTAAAGTTCAAACAAAAACAATTGACTTAAACAATTGTTGAATGTTGAATCTGAATAACTGTATCGATGTAGTGGTTACGTTTTATCAATTTGACTTTCTTAAAGACTCTACTTAGTATAAAGACGACAACTGGTATTTTAATTGTTTTATTATCCAAGTCAAATTACTTGTACTTACTGTTATAACTTGTACCATTTAAGAGCCATTGTATTGAATCACTAGCATTGATGGCAACATAATTTGTGTAGTTGCAAGTCACATTAATATAACTGCCTTTCTGTATCGACGGGGATCGTGGATATACATCAATTGAAGGTTGTGGTATGGCAGACAGAACCCATGGACCGCTGATAGGATACCAGTACGAATTCACTTTATAACGTATAAAACTACCTATAAAGAACATTTAATTATAACTTCTATTTTACAATACAAAACTCATACTTATAATGGTAACTCAATTAGCTTTTCGCATAATTGAAATTATAGTACTTGTTTGTTTTATTGATACTATTAATCGACGGTCTGAAGGTCCCTTACCAATAATTATATCCTAAATTTCAGCATAAATCAATGATGTTTAGTGTCTTCATATTTTTACATATGCCCTTCAGATTTGAGTAGACAGTACAGTAAAAATTCCAGAAGTAATTGAAAATCTATTCCAAATTTTCTTTTAATTATTCAATAAATTATGACGTTGACTAAAACTGTTGGCAACCATATATGGAAAATTTTACAATATTTTTATTAATTTATCTACAATGATAGTCTGTTTTTTCAAGAGCCATTGTTGTTTTTAAAAAGTTCGTAAAAATAATAATTTTTCAAAATACGCAATTCGCGATACATTTTGGGAATACTATAGATCAAACTATACGAATTGGGTAAAATATCTTTTGTTCCTTCTTTTTTTTATCTTTATTATGTTGATTTTCACAATTTTGGTCTGATCACTACTAACAAATTTTATTTCGAAAGGACCGTCTAGTGCTTCAAATTTAAAGCAGTTTAGCAATAACTCTTAAAACAATTTGATAATCCATAAAGCTTTACTGTAACAAACACTTCCTATTTCAAAAGGACCGTCTAGTGCTTCAAATTAAAAGCAGTTTAGCAATAACTCTTAAAATAATTTGATAATCCATAAAGCTTTACTTTAACAAACACTTCCTTTTTCAAAAGGACCGTCTAGTGCTTCAAATTAAAAGCAGTTTAGCAATAACTCTTAAGATAATTTGATAATCCATAAAGCTTTACTGTAACAAACACTTACCGTTATCTCTTTTAAAAGATGTAGGGTTAAATATAAGTCTACTTATAAATCTCGTTTCAGTTCGGTTATCAACTGCGTGAATTCTAGAAAATGGATGTCCGTTACTAACGTCGCTTCCATTCAAACTCCAAACAAAATTAACCGTTTGATTCTTAGAAGCCACTACCTGTATCTCATAATACGAGTATTCACCATCTCGAAAAGGATATGGAGGGTACGGGCCTCCAAAATTATAAAGTTGTTTCTCTAAAATAATACAGAAATTTTTGTATCAATGAATTGTTAATCAAACTAAGAGTCTAATGAACCCTAATGTCAATAATAATATAAGGTATTCCAAATACTTTCGGTATACACAGCTCTTATTATACCATATTCCAGCGATTCAATGTTCATTTGCCCACAATTTGTATATTTAAAATAAACAAAACCTAAAAAGATTTTAAATGAATAGTTAAATCTCTTACCACATCTGAAATTTAATATTGACATATATCGCATTATCCCCAAGTAACATTCGTATCTACGAAAAAGAGTATCTTACTGATATATTACCTTCAGGTTCGTTTGTATATGTTTAATTATATATTTGCATACATATAATATATCTAGGGGTTAAGGCAAAACAATTTGTCTAAAATTATATTTAATAATTTTATTGTTTTAGCAAGAGATTGCCAGGATTTATTCAAATATTATTTTTGCTGTTTATATTTAAACAAAATCGATATGAAATACTTTGGACAAAAGAGCATTTATGCAGCGGAATATGGTAGCGGATGAAGTGTGCAATCTGTAATTGGTGTGTCAAATGCCATTTTTGTTTCATGTGATCAAAACACAAGTTCACTAGCTGGTATGGTTTACGAATGTAATACCATCTGCTTTGAAATTTATTATCTTTATAAAATTACACCAACAAAACACGCATGGCAGACACATATCATTGTGAAACATTTAAAAGATAGACTAAGAAGCGATGTAAAAATAAAACGTTGAATATGTAAAACCGAGTGATTTGAAATTAAACATGAAATGATACGTGAAACAACGAGTGGTGTAATGATACATTATTGTGAAAATTTGAACTAGTAAAACTATTTTTTCATAAAATATTGGCATAATAACAAAAGGTAAAACCAAATTTGTTGTAAAAGCGGAATGTGGAGAAACATTGAAAAAGCAATAGTAATGAAAAATGAAATGTTAAACATTTAAAAGGTAAAATAAAAAATTGTGAAATGTTGAGTAAGAAAATCAAAGGAAATGTCAAGATATTTTTGGAGCTTGATAGACAGGGATGCCCTTCTGGAACACCTTCTCATTTCCCTAGTGGAAGTCAGTGTGTTTAATTTACAGGCTTCAAAGTTTGAATTTCTTTTGGACTATGGATTATATATTAATTGGTATGTTTGGTATGACTATTTATTGGTATATTTGTTTTGAATTGTCTTATTTGTGTGTTTCATATAATGAAATTTTGATATGTAAAACCACTGGAAATGTAAGAGATAAAAAATATTGTAAAACATTGAAAAGGTAACACCAATAGTGAAATATAAAAGGTAAAATCATCGGAAAGTTTAAATAAACAACATGTGTGAATGAACTGTTACATAGGTAACATCACAAGTAATGTAAAAAATAAAATATTTTAAAACAACTTTGAAAAAGTAAAACTAAGAGAAATAAACAAATTGCAAGCAAGTAAAATCATTTTGGTGCCACAATAAGATTATGTCTAGCTAGTTACAACCGTCGTGTGTGAAATCAAAACTGAGAATATATCAACTATATCCAGGATTATTTGGAATACAAAGACATCATACTTATTAACAAAATTGTGATGACGGCTGTTAAACTTTTCGAGGCCCTTGCAATATCCCTAAATCAACAATTAGCTAGCTTCGTTGCATAGTTCCATAGTAGGAACTAGCTCTACCATTGCGAGTCAACAATTTATTTCTAAGCTTTCTATGTTGTTCCTGTAGTGTTATTTGTAAACACGATTTGACATTACATTTATATATGACGCGCGATACATTGACTCATTATTATACACATTTGTGTCAAGTTTGTCCTTATTCTTAAATAGATAGACCGAACATAATTTTAAATATGCAGAGGGACAGGACGAGCAAACATTGATTATTATATACCAACCTTACACTACACAGCGACCGAAATTTTACATGAGTAAATAGGCATGTCTATTATCTAAGCTTACTTTGCAGGAGGTATAAATGGTCAAAGAACATTCAATTACCTGTTGTCGGTACCACTGTCGTACTAGTACGTGTTACAATTGCGTTTGTACTTGTTGTTGACGATTCATTTGATGTTGTATCGTTTTCTGTCATAGTTGTTTGATAATCTGTTGTTATAATTGTTGTCTCTGTCGTTGTAGAAATTTGTGTTGCGTTTGATGGTGTACTTGTCGGTGTGTTTGATGGTGTAGTTGTCGGAGCTATCGATGTCGTATTTATTTGTGTTGAAGATGAGTACAAAGTTGTGCTTTCTTCTCTTGTTGATGGTTCGACACTTGTTATATTTATATATTCATCAGTTGTATTCAATCCAATACCTGATATGGACGAATTAAATGAAATCGTAGTTGAGTCAGTTAATTCTGTTGATGCTGAAATTGGTGTGGTTATACTTGATGTTGAACTGTCAGTTGTTGTCAGAGTTTCTTTTGATGTTGACAGTACTGTTGTTGTTGCACTTGATGTTGAACTGTCTGATGTTGTTGGAGTTTCTGTTGATGTTGAGAGTACTGTTGTTTTTGAACTTGATGTTGAACTTTCTGACGTTGTTGGAGTTTCTGTTGATGTTGACAGTACGGTTGTTGCTGATCTTAATGTTGAACTTTCTGATGTTGTTTGAGTTTCTGTTGATGTTGAGAGTACTGTTGTTGTTGAACTTGATGTTGAACTGTCTGATGTTGTTGGAGTTTCTGTTGATGTTGAGAGTACTGTTGTTTTTGAACTTGATGTTGAACTTTCTGATGTTGTTGGAGTTTCTGTTGATGTTGAGAGTAATGTTGTTTTTGAACTTGATGTTGGACTTTCTGATGTTGTTGGAGTTTCTGTTGATGTTGACAGTACGGTTGTTGCTAAGCTTGATGTTGAACTTTCTGATGTTGTTGGAGTTTCTGTTGATGTTGACAGTACTGTTGTTGTTGAACTTGATGTTGAACTGTCTGATGTTGTTGGAGTTTTTGTTGATGTTGAGAGTACTGTTGTTTTTGAACTTGATGTTGAACTTTCTGACGTTGTTGGAGTTTCTGTTGATGTTGACAGTACGGTTGTTGCTGATCTTAATGTTGAACTTTCTGATGTTGTTTGAGTTTCTGTTGATGTTGACAGTACGGTCGTTGTTGATCTTGATGTTGAACTGTCTGTTGTTTTTGGACTTTCTGTTGATGTTGAGATTATTGTCATGTTAGAATATACTGTTTGATTTTCAGTTAATGATATTGTTTGGGTTGAACTTGATGTTGAAATTTCTTTTGATGTTAACATCGTTGTTTTGATTATACTTGATGTTGGACTATCTGTTGATGTTGAAGTGTATGCTCGATTCTCTGTTGATAGTGACATTGTTGTTTCGTTTAAACTTGATGTTGGATTTTCTGTTGATGATGACATAGTTGTTGCGGTTAAATTTAATGTTGGATATACTGTTGATGATGACATTGTTGCTGTGGTTATACTTAATGTTGAATTTTCTGTCGGTGATGACATAGTTGCTGCGGTTGAATTTAATGTTGGATTTACTGTTGATGATGACAATGTTGTTGTCGAACCCGTTGCCATTGTTAAACTATCTGATGAATTTTTTTGGGACATTGAACTTTCTGTGGTTGTGTTTCCTGTCGCATTTCCTTGTGATGGTGACACTGTTGTTAGAATTGAATTTATCGTTGGACTTACTGGCGGTGAGTGGGTCGATTGAGATGTTGAAGTTAAATTTGCTGCCGACGATTTACTTGTTGTTGAATTGGATGTTGGTGAAAGATTTATTGATGAAATTGAATTCAGTGTTGAAGTGGGGTTTCCTGTTGCAAATGCTGTTGATGTCAGTCCTGTTGTAAGGGTTAAATTCGCTGTTGGTGTTAATACTGTTACAAAGGTTGACTTTGATGTTGAGTTTAAAATTGCTCCATTAGCTGTTGTGGCAGATACTGCTGATGCATTTCTTATATCTGTTGTAGCAGAATCAACGGCGTTGTACAGAAGAATTATTATGTGAAGAAAAATATTTAAAACACTGCCATATCTCAACTTTAAGACTGTCATTTTACTAAAACAAAAACAAACAAATATCATTATCATTACATATTTTAAAATAATATCTATAGTATAAATAATTAATCGCCTTTTCAATTTATATGAAAGAATCTTTTCAAAATAGTGTAAGGAAAAAAATCAATTGTCATATTATTTTTAAAAACATCGCACGTGGCTGGTATAGGTCAATATCCCTAGGGATCACCTGGCCTGAATTCCCTTGTACTTCACTTAATTTGCCAGTTTTAAAGTCTTTACTCTGCTTTGCTTTGGTTTGGTTGGTATAGTTTTTTTTCATTTTGCACATATTTCTTTTTAATACTTATTTTTTGGTCAAATTTCAAATTCGCACACTTATTCTACACCCTACAATATTCCTGTTTTTGAGGAGACTGTTTCCAGTAACGAACAAGAGGCCCATGGGCCTTATACGCTCACCTGATAACTAATGGCTAGCTGATAGATTTAAAGAAAACATAAATACTAAACCCCAATGACTTTTTTCTTTACATCATGATAACCATTGTATCAATACCTACAACATTCTAATATACATGCCTATACAAAAAGTAAATGCATGTATATTAGAATGTTGTAGGTATCAATACAACCGTGAACGATCATTTTAATGTATAGAAAAAGGTCATGGGTTCAATGGTCAAGGTCACAGATGTGAAACAATACTGAAATGGTTAATACAAAAAGTTTATAGTTTTCGAGATAATAAAACATTTCGGCATTGTTTCGCATATGTGTCCTTGACCTTTAAACCAATAACCTTTTTCTATACATCAAAAACATTTTAATATACATGCCTGTACAAAAAGTTTATAGTTTTCGAGATAATTAACCATTTCAGTATTGTTTCACATCTGTGACCTTGACCATTGAACCCATGACCTCTTTCTATACATCAAAATGATCACTGTATCAATACCTACAACATTCTTATATATATGCCTATACAAAAAGTTTATAGTTTTCAAGATAATTAACCATTTCGGTATTGATTCGCATCTGTGACCTTGACCTTTGAACCCATGACCTTTCTCTATACATCAAAATGATCGTTGTATCAATACCTACAACATTTTAATATACATGCCTGTACAAAAAGTTTATAGTTTTCGAGATAATTAACCATTTCGGTATTGTTTCACATCTGTGACCTTGACCTTTGAACCCATGACCTTTTTCTATATATCAAAATGATCGTTGTATCAATACCTACAACATTCTAATACACATACCTATACAAAAAGTTTATAGATTTCGAGATAATTAACCATTTCAGTATTGTTTCACATCTGTGACCTTGACCTTTGAACCCATGACCTTTTTCTATACATCAAAATAATTGCTGTATCAATACCTACAACATTCTTATATATATGCCTATACAAAAAGTTTACAGTTTTCGAGATAATTACCCATTTAGGTATTGTTTTGCATCTGTGACCTTGACCTTTGAACCCATGACCTTTTTCTATACATCAAAATGATCGTTGTATCAATACCTACAACATTCTAATATACATGCCTATATAAAATGTTTATAGTTTTCGAGATAATAATTATAATCAAAGGTAAAAAAAATTAGGTCACGATCTTCACAATTGACCTTGACCTCATTTTGAAGATACTAACAAGGAAATGTCAAAACTGAAAACCTCGTGTCATTATCTAGTCAAATAGTCAAGTTATAACAATTTGAAGCTATTTTACGATTTTTTCAAAATTAAACGCAAAAACGCGTAACCTATTTTTTATCCGAATTTCACAAAATGAACAAACTACAGGCTTAAGACCCTAGAGAAGCCAAATATCACATCAGATTTTTTCTCCAATCAGTACTTTCGGAGAAGAAGATTTTTTAAGATTTTTGCACCCCTAGGTCACCTTGACCTAGTTATGGTAGCCATAGCAACGCCACGAACAAATCTGAATTGCACCAGCCCATATATACTTCTGACAAAGTTTCATTAAAAACTGTCCAGTAGTTTCAGAGGAGAAGTCGAAAATAGGTGTTAACGACGCACACACGCACGCACACACGCACACACGCACGCACGCACATACACACGCTGCGCTATGCCATAAGCTCACATGACCTTTGGTCAGGTGAGCTAAAAATGACAACTGTACTAACATTATTTGTGATGAAGTCAGTCTATCTCTTCCATACAGTAAAATTGTTTTTACAAAAACGATAAGCAAGATACAAATACCTGGTGCTAAACAGGGATTCTGGTTATTTTGTCAAGCATCGTACGGATTCTTAACAAAAAATTACTGACACCATCAATAAAATGTTGGAATTTTTGATGGATAACATATTTGTTGTGTTTGTTCAGCAAACAATCAATATACCAATGGGCAAAAACTGTCAACCATTGATTGCTGATTTGTTTCTTTATTCTGATGAAGCAGAATTTATGCAGGACCTTGTTAAATTTGGAGAGAAGACCAAATCATTCAACTCAACATACAGATATATAACAATCCTAAATTTGGAGATAATGTGAATCGCAACTATCCTAATGAAATTAAACATACGACTGATTCCCTAAGTTCTACTTTATATTCAGACTTATACCTGAATTATGACGCCCACAAAAGGCTACATTTGAAACTTTATGACAAACGTGATGACTTCAGTTTTTCTATTGTCATATTTCCTTTTCTATAAAGCAATATACCTGCTTCTCCTGCTTATGGCGTATTTGTTTCCCAATTAATACTTTATGGTAGAGCTTGTTTCCACTACGAACACTTTGTACAACGAAGCAGTCTGCTTGAAAATAAATTGTTGACTCGGGAATATTGCAAGCCTAGGCATATCAAGTCCTTCAAAAAGTTTTATGCCCGTCATCACAGTATAGTTGATATGTTTGGTGTCTCTGTGTCCAGAATTGCCCAGGATATATTTGACGTCCCATAGTTTCATGTTTTTTTTCACACAATTTTTGATTACACACGTGGCAGGTGTAGCTAGCTAAACAGGAGGTGCTTACCCTCCCGGAGCACCCGGTCTCACTTCCCTGGTGGTAGTCTATGTGTCTAACCTGACTTGTTTTTACAATGCTTCTGGATTGTGATTAGGACATGGATAATTATATTTGTTTTTCATTTTTTGGCTTCTAGTCATATAATGCAAACGGCAAACTTTATTAAAACAGAGGAGTCCTATATAATTCTGATTAAAAGCTGCAGATGTAAGCAGCAAACAAAGTATGTTCCTGAATTTGCTTAATATCCGTCTTCCCTCACTTCCCTGTCGGTGATTTGCGCTTTTAATGATTTTACAATTATACATAAATGATTCAACAAATTTATATTAACCATAAATTTACATTCTTGTCACCTTGTCACTCTTTATTAATAGAATAATATGTAATAGTTAAAAATGACATCTTAACTAAATAATCAAAAGATAAAAGTTAATCAACGGGGTTGTTTTTCTTGAAAGAAAAAACTAGTTTTCTTGGATTTATTTTAAATTTTGGGATTAAAAAAATAATACGATGTTTAAATAAATTTTACTTTCATGGAGATTTTTTTATAATTATTCACGGAAGGCAGTGTACATTGACTGCATTAATTGTGATATCTTAAGTGGCAACACTCCTGTTACCTGTTGACAACTGGAATACGCGAGCGTGATATTTTTGTGAAGGTCTTAGTCATTAAACATTCAATAGTTGTCTGATAAACAAAACACGGATTTAAACGCATTGATTTTTTTAAAAAAAGAATTTCAGATAAGATATATTTTTCGAGCTTGATGTAAATTTATTTATATGAATAAGTTGCTCGGGGGTTAAAAAAAATACCTTGGGCCAGAATATCCCAATATCTCACAGCAAGGGTTATTTAAATTTAAATAAATAAATTATAACGCAATAAATTCATTTTTTGACGTATTTAGTTCAGAACGTTTTCAGATAAGAAAAAATAAATCAATATCTGACCAAACTGTCAATGACAAAATACAAACCCATGTTAAAATCACATTAAAAAAGCAAATAAAATACTTTGAACTTGCAAATTAATTATAAGTTAAACAGATAAGAGGGGATATGTCCTACGGGAGCGTAAGCTACACGTCTTGTGTAAAATTTAGCATTTTATTTAAATATTACTTCTTCTACGACTACTACTACTAATATAACTACTTCTACTACTACTAATAATAATAATTTCAACAGAAAATCTACATAGTCACTTTCGGCAAACAATCGGTATACCAATGGGCTCAAACTGTCCACAATTGCTTGCTTGCTGATTTGCTTCTTTTTCTTATGAAGCAGAATTGATGGAGAATCTTGTTAATTCAGGAGAAAAGACTGTTGCAAAACCATTCAACCCCACATACAGAGAACATTCTGTCTCAATCCTAAATTTGGCAACAATGTAAATGTCATCTATCCTACCGAGCTTGACGTTAAAGATACGACTGCTTCCTCAAGTTCTGCTTCGTATTGAGACTTATACCTCAATTATGTCGCCTATGAAAGGCTTAATTTGAGAATGTACGACAACCGTTATGACTTTTTTCTATTGTCAACTTTTCTTTTCTATGCAGCAATATACCTGCTTCTCCCGCTTATGATGTATTTGTTTCCCAATTAATACTCTATGATAGAGCTTGTTCCCACTATGGGACAACTAAACAGCGAATCAAGCTGCTTATAAATTGTAGAACCGATGATATTGCAAGCATAGCCTTATGTGGGCCCTCAAAATGTTTTATGACCGTCATCACATTATAATTGATAAGTTTGATGTTTCTGTATCCAATATTGTCCTGGATATATTTGACGTCCCATATTTCCCTGTTCCTTTTACTCAAATTTGATTACATACGCGGTTGGCTTACCCTTCTGAAGCACCCGGCCTCACATTCCTGGTTTACATGCTTTACCTAAAATGTCAATTTTAAAGTTTTACTTGCCTCTGAATTGTGATTCGGACATGAATTAATATGCTTCTTTTTAATGATTAAATGCTGAAATTTTTTGCCTTGAAAGCTATATCTAAACAACAGATAGTCAATGGAGGTTATCACTAGCGTTTAAAGTTATGTGGAACTAAAATCTGGTGGTAGATTGATAAATTAGTTAAATGTTCTTCTTTATTGCATGGAAATCAACTGAACATACAAATTCTCTCTCTCTCTCTCTCTCTCTTCTCTCCTCTCTCTCTCTCTCTCTCTCTCTCTCTCTCTCTCTCATTTCGTTGCTTTTGGAAACTTAATTTTGATGATTAATTTATCTCATGTTTACATATGATTCCCTTTTAAATATTATCAAAACAATCATATCAGTCGATATCCAAATCCAAATAAATAAGCAGAGTAAACACTATGGAATCTGACAAATTAAGCTGAACATGACTGTGATTGGCAACCAGGTATGCCAGACTGACAGGTCTGGAAGAGTAGACATATTATGTGTAGCTAGGTACACATGCCAAGTGAAATCAAAATAGGAAATAAAAAAAAGATGGAACTATGCGATGTTAAACATATTGAAAATAATTTTGGATACATGGACAGTGTACTTGTGCTAACGCCTATTAAACTTTTTGAGGACATTGATAAGCCCTATAGTTAATCTCAAAATGCATTTTAACAGAGGTACCATGCAACACATATTTGCAATTTACGGAATTTTTATGGCCATATAAAAAAACCTAAAAACTAAGAAAATATAATTCGTTGTTTGTGTTTCTCTTATTATTAAGTTTATTAATGCGGCATATAACAGAATATAAACGGTTTCTAGTAAGTTTAAACTTAATTTTTCATATTCCTGGAATTGTTTAGTACCAATCCTTTCCAAAACTTAATTAACACTTTAAATAATATAAAAATCCTTGTTTTCAAAGAGAGTCAATTTATGATGTTCCGTCTCAAACAGATTCTTTGACTGATATCGAGGGAGCCAGTTCTGAAATATGGAGGAAACGCAATACTTTGAGAAAACATTCGGCCTCATCACCGACGTTCGCCTAGGGCACTGAAGCACTTTCTTTCACTAGCTAATGTCAAAGTTGTATTTGGACCCAGGCGCTGTACTTCGTAAGCACACAAATAAGACCACTCCGTCTAAGGCTTAAGTTTTAAGGATTTTTGGAATGGGTTATTCAATCATTATCCATTCTCTTCCCACACTCTCTGATCTGATATTGAAAAAAATGGAAAGAAATTGGCCCAAAGTGTTCCTGTATTAAAGATGAATGTTAGTGCGTATAAATTGTGTCTTTGTCTATCCCATAATTTGTAAAAATGTCTAAATATAAAACAAATGGTAAGAAGTATGACATTAATGATGGATACATATTTAGCCCTACGCTAATTCCATTTATTTGTTTATTACATGCAAACATTCTGTATGTTATCAAGTAAACACAAAAATACAGGCTTATGTCCAAATCACAAACAAAAAGCAAAGTAGAGAATGAAAAAGTTGGATATAGACTCATGTCACGTTAAGCGCGACGCCATTCGTAAGCACGCAATTTATACAACGCGGTCTTTAACTTTGGAATTGGTTTTTCATTTCTGATAATTATTCATTCTCTGGCATTATTGACTGACCTTATAATGGGGAAAATGGTAACAAATATGGCTTAAATTACGGAAATATATTTAAATTCCCTACGCTAATTCTATAAAGCTGTTAATTACATGCAGAAGTACCGTATGCCATCAATTAAACACAAGCATATCGGAGCATGTCCAAATCACAATGCTCCGGAATCGTAAGCACCTCCTGACATGGTAGCGACATTTCTCACCTGAGAATAAAAGGAAAATACAGCTTTGTGACCCCAATTATACCCGGTAAAAGTTTGGAAATTGAAAAACCACACATTTCAATAATAGTGTGATGACGGTCATAAAACATTAGGTTATTGGCCTAAACTTGCAACATGAAGCCAACACTTTATTTGTAAGCAGATTGTTTCGTTGTATAAAGTTTGGTAGAGGGAACAAGCTCTACCACTTCAATACATTTACTTCAACCATAGTGAGAATATTTTTAAATTCCCTTCTTTCTCACAACCACCCAACAAACAAATGCAACCACTTTATTGCGTCATTGATTTTAAGAACAATTATTAATAAGAACTCGCAGTTGAAGTTGTCATATGCTCAATGCTGCTTCGTCATTTTGATTTTTTACTAAAATTAACTAGAACTGTCTCTTGAGAGACATATACCCCCGTGCCCAACATTGACCTCCTGGCATTGAACTTTGACTTATGCACATAAATTTTGTATGCTACAAATCGTCTCATGTTGGTTTACATTTGTGCCAAGTGTGATCAAAATACATACTTAGACATGGAAGATATGGAGCGGACACGATATTGGAACGGACAACCAGACGGACAGACAGACTATATACCCCTAAACTTCGTTTGCGGGGGTATAATAAAATAAAATGGGGTGACATCAAAATTAAAAACCATTCAAAAGGGTTATTGTTGAAGAGGGGACCAGGAAGTCAATAGTCAATAACTTTGCGGAGATAAACATAAAAAATAATGTTAATAATAATACTAAACCGTTTTAACAAAAAATCTTCCATTATAGTCAGTATCGGAAATAAATCAGTAAACAATCGGTATACCAATGGGTACAAACTATATTGTTGATAAGTTTAATGTCTCTGTGTCTAGGACTGTTCGGGATATATTTGACGTCCAATAGTTCGATGTTCCTTTCACTCAATTTTGATTACAAACATAGCGGATGTAGCTAGCTAAACAGGATCCTCTTACCCTTTCAGAGCACTCGACCTCACATCCCTGGTGGAAGTTCACATGTTTAACCAAACTTATCAGTTTCAAAGTTTTTTACTTTGCGCCTGGATTGTGATTCAAACAGGGATTAGTATGTTTGTTTTTGATAATTAAATGCTGATAATATTTGCCTAAATAGCAGATAGTCAATAGAGGTTATCACTGTGTTTTAAGTTATGTGGAACTGACAATCTGGTGATAAATGAATACATGTATCAGTTATATCATGATATTATTACAGTCAGTATTACATTTATTAAATACTGATAACATTTTTCTTTGAAGTTAAATTTAAATAGCAGATAGTCAATTGAGGTTATCACTAGTGTTTAAAGTTGTGTGGAACTGATAATCTGGAGCTAGATTTATACACATATCAGTTCGATGTTCTCCTTTGTCACATGGAAATCAACAAAATAGCAATCACATCAGCCAATGTCCAAATCAAATACCAAAAAAAAAAACAGTAAAAGCCATGAATACCGGATTTTTATGCCAATTAAGCTGAACATGTGATTTGAGTTTTTCCTAGCAATAAATATATACACCAAAAGAACAAAATCGGTTTATAGAAAGTTTGAACTATTTTTTCGTATTACTGTAATTGCTTTATACCGACCCTTTCAAAAACTTCTTCATTTGTTAGAATTTTATTGAAAAAAAATTACTAATTTTTCTCTAAATGACCTGGCTGAAACTGACGTTTGATTTGAGAGATATTATGATTATTGGTATGTGATTTGAACATGAACAGTTATGTTTTAGTTTGGTTTCAATAGCATTTAAAATAATATAAAATATTTTACATAGGGTCAATGTATGGTATTTTATGTCCCAAGCAGATTCTTGATATCAAGGGAGTCAGTTCTAAAATGGTGGAGGAATCGCAATACTTTGATAAAATATTCAGCCTAATCACCAATCTTCGACAAGTGGACTGAAACACTTTCTCACACTAACTTATGTCAAAGTGGGATTTGGACCCAGGCGCTGTAATTCGTAAAATAATAAAGAATGATTAGTCAGAAACATGACCCAAATAAAGGATATATTTAAATGTCATACACTAATTCCATAGAGTTATTTGTTACATACGAAAATCATGTATGTTATCAATTAAACACAAACATTCCGGATCATGTCCAAATCACAATCCCAAAAAGCAAAGTGAAAACTGAAACCTAACTAATTTAATTTAAAAAAACGTGAACTTTCGTTAGATAAGAGGGTCGGGCCCCTTACGTGGTAGCGACATTTCTTACTTGATAATAAAAGGAAAATACAGCTTTGTGACCCCAATTATACCCGGTAAAAGTTTGGAAATTGAAATACAATACATTTCAATAATAGTGTGATGACGGTCATAAAACATTAGGTTATCGGCCTAAACTTGCAACATGAAGTTAACACTTTATTTGTAAGCAGATTGTTTCGTTGTATAAATTTTGGTAGTGGGAACAAGCTCTACCACATCAATATATTTACTTTAACCATAATAAGAATATTTTAAATTCCCTTCTTTCTCACAACCACCCAACAAACAAATGCAACCACTTTATTGCGTCAATGATTTTAAGAACAATATTAATGATTGTGTGTTCTTCCATACCGGAGAGTTCACAAGAACTCGAATTAGCGTGTAGTTGAAGTTGTCATGTGCTCAATGTTGCTTCGTCATTTTGATTTTTTACTAAAATGAACTAGAACTGTCTCTTGAGAGCCATATACCCCCGTGCCTAACATTGACCTCCTGACCTTGACCTTTGACTTATGCACATATATTTCTTATGCGACATATTGCCTTATATTAGTTTAAATTTGTGCCAAGTTTGATTAAAATGCATCCATAGACATGTAAGATATTGAGTAGACATAATATTGGAACGGACAACCAGACGAACGGACAGACAGAGAGACAGACAAACCCCTAAACTTCGTTTGCGGGGGTATAATAAAAAAAGAAATTGGTGACTATCAAAATTAAAAACCATTCAAAAGGGTTGTTGTTGAAGAGGGAACCAGGAAGTTAATAGCTCATAACTTTTCGGAGATAAACAATAAAATTTTTGTTAAAGTTAAGTGTAGATTAGAAGCTTAGGAAAATTCTAAGTAATTGAATAGATGGTATATTGGAATATCAAGTATATACATACATATCCACAGTAGGTGGTTTCTTGAAAGCATGAAATTTACTCCGACATGTAAAAACTATGCAGTACTTAAAGATTATTATTTAGGGTAAATAAACAAATTATGAATACTACTTTATCTACCTGTCTTAAAACATAAGAAAGTTTAAAGATAAAATTGTTCGTATACACTATAAGGAAATAGAATAGGACCGAGTATCACATTTTCACATTTCACTGTTTTACATTTTCTTATCCAACATCCGTCTCTTAAAACGACTGTAGTGATAAGAAATATGATGACAAAAATACACGTATATTACATGCCGCAAAAGGGGTCGGTTTATTTTACTATTATCTTTCTACTTTCTGTATAGGAATTCCAATTTATTTTACGATATTAATACCTGAATTTGTCAGCATTTAATCATAAAATATGTTTTTTTCAACTATTTTTGAATTTACTATTATTCAGATTTCAAATACAAAAATAAGGACGTCGTCAGTTTACATTTACAAAAAACGAAGGTGATACATCTAATATGTAGGTTTTCAATCAGTATAAATTAATCACAATAAAGTGATTACTGAAATGTAATATAAAATTATTTTTACCTGTTGCTAAGCAATAAATGCCGAGGATTTAGAATGGAAATTTGACATGAAATCCTTTACTTTCTGTTCCTGGTGATTTCACCTTTCATATAACCTATCTCAGCAATGACCAAAATGATCGATTATTATACCCTTATAAAAATACGTATTTTTTTTTTATTTACAGTAATAAAAAGAGTCTAAAGAATCATTTTATGTTGAAATATAATAAAGACTGTTCAGAATATTTTACTCATAAGATTTATTGAAGCTACAAAGTGTTTGTTAACTACAGTAATAAATAAATGTATGTTTTAAAATAATTTTTTGAAAAAAATCGATATTCAGTATTTCATAGTTTAATGATGAATCAAAAACAAACATGAATATAAGGATATAAGTGATGTTATAACAACACATTTGCTGACATTAAGTGGAATCTTCACTGTTGATCTTTTTCCAACGGTGTTGGACCAAGCTTTATAACTATAGTTTAAAAGACAACTGGGTGTAATTGTTCTACAAAAGTACAAGACAAATAAATTATACAAACCTCAACACTTGGTAGCATTTTATAATACAATAGAAATAAGTTATTTCCATAACAACATCAGAAGAACATTTGAGTCCCAGCCATTTTGATGGTAATCAAAAACAAACATACTATCATTCTTACGAAAATCATCAGTTTTATAATTTGTTTGTTTTGTTTGTTTTTTGGTTGTTGTAATGAAGTAAATAGAAAAAAAATAGTTCCATTCTTTTCCAGTTTTATAATGTTTAAATATTTAGCCATCATAATATCACTACCTTCAAAACTATTACTTGTCTGAAAATGCCCATGAATGTACATCTATCTTGGTCAGTATCCCAAACAATACAAAAAGGACATATAAAAACAAACCTATTGATTCATGTACAAATCACAATTAAGTATTTTTTAAATGTAAATAACAGCAATACAACTAAGGGCACAAAACAAAACATTGAAATTTTATAAAAGAAACTGGCCAAGAAAATTAAGGATAAACACCTATCGGACCATTGGTTATATAATTTAAAAAAAAACAAAACATACATTTACATGCTAATCCATGTTCATATCACAGCAAAAAAAAAGACTTTGAAACTAGCAAATTTAGTGACACTCTGGAACTTCCACCAGGTGGAAGTGAGATCGAGTGGTCCGGAACGGTAAACACCACCTGTTTAGCTAGCTTCACCCGCCACTTATGCAATCAAGATTAAGAATAAAAGCAGCATGATACTCTAAGAGGTTAAATGCATCAATAGTTATTTTGGATATATTTCTAATGTTAGGTTATTTTTCATAGGAATGTGCCTGCGTCTAGATTGATAACTTGTCTGTAAACGTCCATTAATATAAACATGTATTTTTTTAATGTTTAAATACATTTCACAAAAATTATTAGTACACAATTCACACACTCATGCATACACAGAATGCATAGGTACATAGACAATCTCTTAAACCGCGTTTAAACTTTAATCCGATTTTTTTAAACTTGATGCTAAAGAAAATATATTACTCATAAACATGTATTTCAGTCAGCATTCCAAAAAAAGATTTATCATATCTGTAGCAAGTAAATCAGTGTTGTATATGAAATTATTTGTTGATAATAATAAAATCAAAAAGAATCATCAAAAACAAACATACTAATCCATGTCCGAATCACAATCCAGAAGCAAAGTAAGAACTTGGAACTGACAAGTAAGGTTAGACACGTGAACTTCCACAAGGGAAGGGAGGCCGAGTGCTCCGGAAGGGTAAGCACCTCCTATTTAGCTAGCTACACCCGCCACGTGGGTAATCAAAATTGTGTGAAAGGAACATGGAACTATGAGACGTCATATATATCCAGGGGGCAATCCTGGACACAGAGATATCAAACTTATCAATAATACTGTGATGACGGCCATAAAACTTTTTGAGGGCCTTGATAAGCCTAGGCTTGTAATATCCCGGAGTCAACAATTTATTTGCAAGGAGCCTACTTCGTTGTACAAAGTCACCGTAGTGGGAACATGCTCTACCAATAACAATGCAATGATTTTCTAAATGCTGATGGAAAGTTTAAACTAGGTTTAAAACTCGGTAGAAACAATTGTGTATTATTGTCAGAAATATACTAATATCTAACTTTGCTGCTAGTTAAAATCTTAAGTTCCTCAAAAACTTAGAAATACTCCCTCGTGCAAAGTATATCCATAGCTAATTTTGATAAATATTTTATTGTCATTTGCGTATTTTCAACATCTTGAAAAAACATTTTGGTTTTACAATTTTGGTCTCAGCACTTCTGATGAGGAATTGTGTTCCAAATATTAAAATTAATTAATTAAATTAAATTAGTAAAATATGTTATCCGAATAAGTTTATTTTTATTCCACTTTTATAATTCCATACATATGGATCACTAACTTTATATTAAATGGGGCTCTTAAAGGTTACTGCCACTGCACCAATGGACATTCTTTAATAATTTAATCCACAAGAATATAAAGTTATATGAGTGTTATCAACAATTGCCACAATATGCTTTTCCCTTTTATTTTCTTGTGAACCCGTCTCTTTCATAACATTTCAATGATTCGTATTCTTGGTTGCAATGCTGTTAAGGGTATTTTCTGCTAGATTGTTTTGTTCTATTTTAAAAACTTCAAATAGCCAAAATGCCTTTATTCTAAAAATATGCAGGCCTCTTACCATGAACATAATGTTGAATTCAATGTTTTAAATATAAAACGTTTTGGATTTTCATTTAAGGCTTAGATATGTAGAAAACATAAAAATGATACCTAACATTGAAATGAATATTATAAAAGTTTAAAGGGGAATTTCGAGAAAAGTTTTCCAAAACTTATAATATAAATTTTCTTTAAAAAAAACAATAAAAATCCAATATATAGCATATGTCGACAAAACTCCCATTTAACAAAGTGCAAACAACATGACTTTAAATGCTGGTGACAAGATAAGCTTTCTTGAACCCGTTGTCTAGCACCAGCAATCTACCCCATGAACTATAGCATTTGTAACTGTTTATCTGGCCCATATTTTTAATTCTTTTAGCAACAAATTTTAACATTTATTACTGTTACTAATTATTATTATTATTATCGTTTCCATGTAGTCGAGGCATAAATCAATGAAACATACGGATAAATAGGATTCATCCTTAGCCTGTTGTTCACAATAATACCATGAAAATAAACTATTGTTTAAAGGAGTAAAAGAATACAAAAAGTATCACCATCTTTTACAATCTGTTAGCAAAAGATAAATACAAGAATGAATATTAAAAGGATCGACATCGAAAATTACCAGCAACATTTTATCCAAAAACATTATGATTGTGGCCTAGTTATCAAAGCGCTGTTAGCTTACCCAAATGGTTGTTACTAGAATTCAAAACACTTGATATAGTATACAGTTTTTACTTTAACTGTTTTTGCTTAGCAACAATAATTGTGTCGTTTAACTTTCGAACTAAAACATAAAATACAAAATTTAGCTTACCGACTGGATAGGCTAAGGGAGCCTTGAACAACTTTCCCAATATGATCAGATAATTGTCAGACAATCATTAGATACTATTAACCATACCTTCCTTAGTTGCAAGCGGTTCTGTACTGGTTTTGAGCTGAATTTTACTAAACAGTGCACAATGAGTCGTAGTGTTTAACATGCAATATGTTTGTATTTCTTGAGTTATATTTATTGACTATTTAATACTTAACATATTTAACTTATTTAAGAGATTTATAGCCAAGAAAAATCTATGACAAATGTGATAAAAATCGATAGTGAAAAAAAAAACTTTAAAACACGAATGCATATCATATCAAGTTAAAGGCAAACAACATTAATTTTATAACTTGCCCGCTTTACCTTTAAATTTAATAATATCTATTATGGACCGGTACATTCATGTATAAGGAATTAGTAAGTTAAAGTCTGTCCCGAGCCATTAGGCCCATCAGGCCGGAGCTTGCCGGTTTCGGTGTCGTTAAGCGATTGAGAGTACAAGACTCTCCCCTGAATGGGACGCCGGTCCATCGCAGTGTTAACCCCCAGCATTTTGCTGGTACTCATTTATTTTTCAGCTGAGTGAACTGGAACAACGTGAAATTAAGTGCTCAAGGACACAACACATCGCCCGGTCCAGGGATCGAACCCACGACCTTCGAATCATGAGTCCAACGCCTTAACCACTAGGCCACGCGTGTAAGGAATTAACACAGGTGAAAACATGCGTTGTTTATACATTAAATAAGACTTCTCACACTATCCATGTGTTGGATGGATCCTATATGAATACTCCTAAAATAAGGTCAAACACACAGGCCTATGTTGCTAACCTATACACATGAACTCTCACTTCGCTAGGAAGCTTATCTATGCACGCTTTAAACGCTGATTTCAAATATAAATAAAATGTCTTTGTTGTACTCGGTAGTAATAATCAGGAAGTTATATAAATATATCAATGTCACAAAACATACTTTATGGAAAGTTTTCAAGTGGATCATATATCACTTGGAGATTCAAATAAAAAACAGTTGAACACGACTCAATATGTTTGTGGTTGTGTACTACTTGCGCATCATTTCGACCACTGAAAACCAACTATGCTACAGACAGATTTTTTATAGTTAAAATCTTTACATTAAAAGCCATCGTTGGTTATCTTTATATCTTCCATCTTCAAGATGATCAGAAGTTGTAAATGGCTACTTACTATTTGTAACAAATTTGCTATATAACATTGCTTTTTGATAGCAAAGAATTCCATATCACATATCTTGTTGATCCGACACACATGTTCTGATGCTTAACAAAGCATAAATACTAACAACTATTCCCAAAATCGGGATGACGAATATTCAAGGATTAAAATCTGGCTGAATCACATAATACAAAATCTCTTGGTTTGTTGGTATAGGAATTCCATCAATTAATGAACATGGACACATTTGTTTGAAAACGAATAAAAACTGAATCAAATTTAAATGCTTTGATTGATTTTGTCTACGCGTTTACAAATAAATATTGATATGCAGTTAGTTTTTAAAATAATTCAGAAAAAACTAGTTTCGTAGTTCATTTTTAATTTATTTAATAAATAACAAATGCCAGTCCTTATTTAAATCAAAATGTAAAATAAAAGGAAAAAAAGAAAAGCAAAAACTTTGAAACTGGCAAATAAAGTTCCCACGAACTCTCCCCAGCAGTGAGGATGCACCTACTGTTTAGCTAGCTACACTCGCCTCGTGTGTAATCAATGTTGATAATGAAAGGAACAATGGGACATCAAATATATCCAGGATAATTTTGGATCAAGACATTATACTTATCAACAATATTGTAATTACGGCCATAAACGTTTTTGGGTTTTTTGATAAACCAAGGTTGACAATATCAATGAGTAAACAATTTATTTGAAAGCAGCTAGTTTCCTTGTTCAAAGTTTCCTAAGTAGGAATATCCTATATCACAGTGATTTAATTGTGAAACAAATACGAGATAAGCAGAAGGTGTAAGTATATTGCTGCATTGAAAAAGCAAATTAACACTGATTTACAATACTAACTCAATCTTTTAACACCAAATGTTACATCATTACTTGTTTAACAACGCTTTTTAGTTCGGGAAATATTTAAAATGAAAGAAGGGTCATTTTCAAGATGCATACAGGACACAAGAAAACTTTACATCGCCCATGAGAAGTACATATGAATGAGAGATCCAAGTACATATATTTTCCTTTTCTTTCTCATAGAATATTAATATTAAAGCATATACTAACGCCAAGATGACGATTGAAAACTAATTTTGATTATAGTTAATGTTTTTCAACACCATGGTTACCAGAAATATGCACTAATTACCGTTAAAAGTCCTAATTTCAAGCAACATAAATCTGGAACCTAGAGTCAACCATGTGAACTTTGACCAGTAAAGTCGAGCTGGTTGCTCCGGAAGGGTAAACACTTCCTGTCTGTCTACATCCGCCATGTGTGAAATCAAATTAAAACTAAGAATGAAAGTACTGTAAACGTATTTATTTTCGCGATGTACTATTTTTTTCGTGGTCGTTCGATTCGCGCGAAAATTAATATCAAGTGAAAATTATATTTTGTGTAATAGCGGATATTTCAAAAACGCGAAAATCTACGCAGATATGTCTAATATTGCTATACCGCGAAAAAAAATACACGCGAAATTAAATACGTTTACAGTATCATGGAACTATCGGACGTCAAATATATAGGATACATTTGGATATATGGACATAATACTTGTTGAAAAATATTATGATGATGGTCATAAACCTTTAAGGGTCATGATAAGCCTGAGGTTGCAATTTCCCCAAGTGAAAAAATTTATTGATAAGCATCCCTTTTCTTTGTATAAAGTTCCTTAACTGGGAACAAGCTCTATCATAGCCTTTTAACTTTTTAACAAATGCGCCATCAGCACAATATACACAACAATATCGGATACTTTCAGTATTCGTAGTGATAACCTAAACACTTTTTCTTAATTCTTTCCACCAGGGAAGCGAGTTAGGGTGCACCAGCAGGGCAAGTGTGAAAAAGTACAGTACAAGACAAAGCAGGTATATTATACATAGAAATGGTAAAGTTAACAATAGAAAATTGAAGTCATCACGATTGTCAACAAGCGTCGTATGTGACCTTCCATGATTGCCATAATTGAGGTATAAGTCCAAATATATAAAGCAGGAGTATCAGTTGTATCTCTTATTTCAAGCTCAGAACAGACAGCATACACATATAAATAGAATGTGTATGTAGAGTTGAATAATTTGGATATGGACCTCTCTCAAGATTCAACATGGCTCTACAATAATTCTGCTTCAGACAAATAAAGGAACAAATCAGCAAGCAATGGAACACAACTTGTATTAATTAAAAGGTATACCTGTTTTGATGGAATTTGGAACATTATTTTGCCAAACTTTACAAATGGGTTGTCAATCAAAAGCTCTTACATTTCGTTGATGGTAGCTTCAGTACATTTTTCTTTGTAGTCTGTTTGGTTCTTGACAAACTAACTAGAGTGCATGTTAAGTACTAGATAGTTGTATTTATATCTCGGGTAACCATTTCTGAAAAAGTATGACAAGTAATTGTTTGTTTTAGACGTTCTTTAAATTTATAAATAAGAAAATTGTATTAACAAAACACAATCTTTTATTTCATAGTATCACATATATTCACATTGATAAACATATATAAAACTACATACAGCTGAATTATTTTGAGTGGGGACCAAGCTAAAATTATTAAGTTGTAAAAGTCACAACTAGCTAAAATGTGTCAAATTTAGGCGCACAGACCTATTTTAGGTGTTGTGGAATACTGGTCCGGTCCCCTGCTAATCCTAATCCATAATGTACTATGGCATATCTCATAAATGAATCAATTGGTGGCGTTTTAAGCTGCTGGATTGAGTATACTTGTTACCACATATATCACAATGATATGGTTTAACTCCTGTATGGATTATTTTATGCGCTGACAGATAACCAATGCTAGAAAACTGTCTATCACATATGTCACACTTAAAAGGTTGATCTCCTGTGTGAATCAGCATATGTCTTGACAGGTCACTTGAACGATAAAAACATTTATCACATATATTACACTGATGTTTATCTCCTGTATGAACCAATTTATGTCGTGCCAGGCTACTTGGATCCATATACTGTTTTTCACACATGTTGCACATATATTTCTTCTTTGGTTGATGAATCAATTTATGCTGCTGCAGGCTGCTGGCATAGCAAAATTCTTCGTTACATATATTACAGTGATATGGTTTATCTCTTGTATGGATATTTTTATGATGTAACAAGCTGCCTGAATGTCGGAATTTCTTATCACATAAATTACACTGGTAAGGTTTGTCACCTGTATGAATCTTCTTATGCTTATAGAAGTTACTTGAATCAGCAAACTGCTTATCACATACGTCACATTGATAGGGTTTAAATCCTGTATGGATCCATTTGTGCTGAGATAAATGGCTTGATTGCTTAAACTTTTTACCACAAATATCACACTGAAATGATTTATTTTCTGTGTGTATCCTTTTATGTTGTGTTAAACTACCCGATGTAGTAAACCGTTTACCACATATTTCACACTGATATGGTTTTTCTCCTGTATGAATCAATTTATGTCGTGCCAGGTCACTCGATTCCTTGAAACGTTTTTCACACATGTCACAAGGATGACGTTTAGGTACTGTCTTATTGGTATGACATGTTAATTTATGTCTAATCAAATAAGTTGAACGAGTAAAACTTCTTTCACATAAATCACATTTGTGTGGTTTATCCTCTGAATTCTTTAACTTTGATTTATTTTGTGATGATGGTTCATCTGTTTTATTATCACATGTAGATGAAGTATCACACCTAGATGAAATATCTTCTCCAGTACTATCACATATAGATGAAGTATCCCCAACATTACCATCACACCTAGATGAAATATCTTCTCCAGTACTATCACATATAGATGAAGTATCCCCAACATTACCATCACACCTAGATGAAATATCTTCTCCAGTACTATCACATATAGATGAAGTATCCCCAACATTACCATCACACCTGGATGAAATATCTTCTCCAGTACTATCACAACTAGATGAATTATTCACTGTGTTACTATCACATCTAGATGGATTATTCACTGTGTCAATATCTAATCTGGATGGATAATCCATTGTACCACTACCGCACTTAGATAGATTATTAACTGTTTCACTGCCACACCTGGCTGGATTATCCATTGTGTCATTATCATAACTGAAGGGATTAGCTACTGTTTCACTGTCACACCTGGTAAGATTATCGACTGTGTCAGTATCACACCTGGATGGAATATCCATTGCACCACTACCAGACTTTGGTGGATTATCTACTGTGTCACTATCACACTTAAATGGTTTTTGTGTAATATTTATATTGCATCTAAATACAACATCTCCACTTTGTCCAATATCTCTTGCACAACTCATAATTTAACTGAAGTGTTAATCAAGCTTATCAGAAAATCATGCAACATAAAGTGATCCTATATGTGATATACATATCTAAAGTGTTTGATTTAGGATTTTTCTGAAGGGGACACTTTCAAAATTTTTCATCTAATTTATGATAACATCAATAGTTTTGCATTTATGTTAAATTTGGCCCACTAATGTCTTAACAATTGGGGGATTTGGCAAAATAAGTAATCAATGGTGCAATGGACTTTTCTAGAATGAACACTGTATCTGATAATGAATCTAGTGAAAAGTTAGACAATAGTGGATATGCTAACCCTAAATTCACATATAATTTTAACAGCTACAACATTGTTTCTATGGTACCGTAATCATATATTTTTAAAATATTGGTATCAATAATGACATAACAGTGCTTGATCAAATTTTCCAAAGTTGATCTTTAACCATTGATAACTAACATCAAATGGAGGTAGATAAACTTGATTGTTCTTCCTTCTTTAACAATAAACCAAAGACATTTCTGTTTGGATGAATGCACACTACTGCAAAATATCTGAAAATAAAGTTACAGTAAAAGTTATATGAAGCAACTAGTTGTTGCAAATTATTTTTAATGCTGCAACTGTTCTCATTCCTCAGACTAAAATAATTAAACAATCCTTGAACCGGGTAAAACATTAATTGGTTATTAATTCTTGGATAAGCTGCATTAAGCGAGTGGTCTTGACATTTGCAATGGGGTTCGCCACTGTTCCACATGATACCCTATAACATTTGTGTGGAAGAGTTTGCATCGAAACCCTTTAAAGGACTAGAAAAATGCCTATGTTTTCATTCCTAATAGCCAAAATCCCCATTGGATACGTATTTCTGAGGAATTCTTTAAAAAAGTAACCTATTTTAGCAAATTTGTGGAAAATACTTTAAAAAGAACTAAATGTCACAAATTTTGGAAAATTGGCTACTAATTATTTTCAATTTGTGGATGCGTAGAAAAGCTATAGGTGAAAGGGGCAGGTTAAAGGGCCATGAAAGAAATGAAAAACATAAAAAGACTATGGGCAACATTAAACATTTGCATTATTATTTAATTTGTCATTTTGGTTACTAGCTGTATTGCAGTACTGTCTAATTACGACATTTACTGTCTTGTCCTGTGTAAATGTATCAAATAATCTTGCTTATGAAAACCCCAAAATATTCTGAAAAATCCAGGTTAAATGATAAATAGTTTTTGTCCGATACCTGTCTACATACAATTTAAACCATCCTATAAACTGGATAACGAAGTTAAGCGGTGTGGTTAAACTTGTTTTCATAGCACAAAAATCATCCAACAGATGGCCTAGTTTTGAGCTTTCCTGTTCTTATGTATTATAATATTCTCAACAAAAAAGTTAGGGACCATTGTAAAATTTGAAATAAATATCCAAAAACTGAAAAATGTAAAAATCCATCTGAAATTTGTTCTTATTTGTTTCTTGTTTTAAATAATGTTATGAAGTAAATGTTTTGTGTGTGAAATTATATCTCCTTATACAAAAGAGAGAAACTACAAAGAGAACAAGACATTACAGTATCCAAAAGACACGATCAAACACCATGTCAAACTAATAGATTTAGAGAGAAAATGTGGTGGGGCATAAGACACGATCAAACATATACAGCAATCTGCATTACTGTACTTACACCTGTACACCGCTTAATTGCAGTTTTTACTCTTGGTAGACTCACAGCTGAGCAAGTCCAATCCGCTTGTTTCTGTACCATATATTTTGTACCAAGCTCAGTACAATTTGCAGCTCAAACTATCTAAGTACTGTAAAAATCTAAATCAAAATTATTTCTCCGTCAGTTAGAAGGACATCAGTGAAAAGAATTATGTACAGTGTATATTAGTCCGACTAATCAGCCCACTAAACCCCCATTTTAATTTTTTGACTTTTTGGAGGTTTGTCAAAAAATGAAAATGGGGGTTTAGTGGGCTGATTAGTCGGACTAAGTGTATATTAAACTTGTATAAATTAACAGAAGTCCATTATACTATTCATGGACTTTTGGTATTTACAATATTTTCTGCCATTGTGAGTTGTAGATAAACTATATCACAAGAATCAATTGCCCATAATAGACAAAGATTTTTTTAACAGTGACATACAGGGATAAGAAAACCTATCGTCATTTGACTTACCTCCTGGTGCCAATATGTCTGTCTTAATTCAGAAGGATTCCTTCTTCCAACTTCAAAAACAACTTATCCGAAGGAATCCTTTTTCCTACTAAGACCATTCGTGACTGGAACGTCTACCTGATAGCATTGTAAAGTGTAACAGCTTGGATGACATAATCACAGAGACCAGTTTCATAATAAAAATTAAAAAAATACGCATAAGTATATAAAAAAGAGTAAAGGGGAACATTAAAAGGGGTACATTAAATATGTTTGAAACTAATACTACTGTGCCAGTGACCTTGATACTATCCGTGTCAAAGCACCTTTTAACTTCGGCCAGGCAAATTATGAATGCAGGTCGTTGACTGAGCTTGGTACAAGATGATGGGTATTGGTGTCAAAGGATTTGGTCGTTCGTGGCGGGCAGAGCTGAGTTGTTGCAGCTACATTTTAAGATTTTGACTTTGCATAACATCGTCAGTCCATCACCCTCATAGCCATACTGGAAGCCATCATTAACTGTTGCTGGTTCCCAGATACACTAGGTAAATAGACATAATTTGTTAAGTGGGGCCGGGAGTATCCTGGTGTGCTCTAACTTCGTGATAGCGCCATTTTCAGTAAAATATATGCATTTTTTCACTATTGACCATTTCGAAAACACGACAGGGGAGATAACACCTATGAACGAAAACGAGGCTTGGGGGGGCAAGCTACATCCGTCCAGTATAGTTGCAGCGTAGAATATGACGATTGAAACGGAGAAAAAAAGACTTTTGTTGTACCCCAGGTTGTACAAAAGTCTTAAGTATATCACAATCTTCACAATTTATAATCCAAAAATATTTGTCAAAGAGTTTTGATTATTAAAGCATTTATTTGATGTATTTATTACAGCCGAAAATCATCTGTCAAAATTACTGGACAGTAGATATCAAGAAATGAATTTCATCTTCTATAGAATTACTATAACATTTAGTGCATAATTTATCTTTTTTTCTATTTTTGAATAACGTCCAATTTCAATTTTTTATATGTGATGTAATTCTTAATCTGGTTATATTTAAATAATCAGGCCCCGGTTTCACTATCATTCCTTAGCTAAGATTTTCCTTAACTTAAACCTTGCAAAATTTCAAATCTTTATAATTTTGTTAATTTTGAAGATATGGAGGAATTTAATGTGTCATTTGTAAGATCACCTCTAGAATAAAACATTTGCATTTAGTTTTGATAAAAATATTCACCAGTAGTTCCAAAAAGAGATTAACAAAATTTGCTAAATTTAAGTTAAGGAAAATCTTAGCTAGGGAATGATTGTGAAACCGGGGCCAGTTTTGTTTTCCTTATATCTGTGTATGGCTAATGTAAAATTTAATATTTTTATAATGTATTAAAATCAGTTTGGCAGTCTTTTTTAAGGTAAAATAAACAAAAATTTTCGAAAGAATGAAACTTTACTCCTAAAAATCTTCATATTTAATTTGATCAACGCCCGTGACGTTTAATAGAGTCTTTAAAGTATTCTGTGTTCAACGTCGCTGATTAAATATATCACATTTCTTCTTCCTTATTTAACTTTTTTTTTCATTTTAAGAGGTTCTGAATATATTAAACAAATTTAAACCGCACAAACATTTTTAACTGTTCATTTTGAAAATTTTATATTTAATTTCATTCTGTAAATATTTCTCGAAGTCAGAACTTCTGTAATAGAAAATTACTGGAACCGAGAATTTTTATTTCAAAAGTGATAGTTTTGACTTGTACGAAAGTGTATATTACATATTTTTACCCACAGGTAAAGGTTGCTAATTAATGTTGATAATCTGCATACCTTATCAACAGACGCGGTAACTTATTGATAACGGAAGCAAATTACAAATTCCCATTGGATCAGATGATAGTATATTATACGTGGAAAATGTACCTACATCGTGTTAATCTCATTAACAGATTAATTAATTACCTTGATTTATGATGAATATTATGATTCTGAATTACTAGTACCCACACTAGTTTTGAAACTGCCGTGAAATAATACTTCTAATTTCATGACTTCGTATAGTTAATGACTGTGTATTCAAATAAATAAATAAATAAATAAATAAATAAATAAATAAATAAATACATTCATTCATTCATTCATTCATTCATTCATTCATTCATTCATTCATTCATTCATTCATTCATTCTAAACTTACCGTTGAAGAGCACATAAAATAAAATTCTGTGACGTTGAACCAGCTACAATTATAGATGTTTGAACTATATTCTCAAAATGATTTTTAATTTTAATTTTTATTACTATTATTATTTTTTGTTAAAAAAGACTTTATAATGAAATAAAATTCAAATTCTTTAATTTCTAAAACGGAAAACTTTGGGTGTAAATTCTGTAACGATATGCCGGTTACCTGTGAAATACCGGTAAAAATCCGGCGTAGAATTTTGTCATCTTTAACGCAAATTGGAAGCAAAAAGTCGTTTATAAAAATGTAAAAATATCCTGAGAAACAACAAATGTCGAAAAATGTAACCATAATCAAGATTTTGGATACTATAAGGGAAAAAGGGTGAAATAAAGGCAATTTTTTAAACAAAACAAAAATAGAAGGAAAGACATCAGATATAAAAATAATTTTTACACCATAGGCACGGGGTTATTTCGATCTTTTATAACTTATGATAACAAATTGATGGTTTAATGGTAAAAAATACTTTTTCAACGATTTTATTCACGTTCCTTCATAATTTAATTACTGTAAATCGGAACTTGAGCTATTCGGGGTCTATCGATGAGGAAAAGTTGTACTATGGCAAGTGAGTGGTTTATTTATTTTTTTTAAATAGAAACAATTACTAGTTTTTACTCTCAACTAATAACTGTTTTTACTTATTTATATACCACTTTATTTGACACATAGGAAAGATATATCAACTACAGATAAATTTACAAACGTAGACATCTTTTTTTTAACAGCCGTGTCAACTTTCGGTTTCCTTTTTGGTTGCTGTAATTTAAATAATTTCTACAAATAAATGATTAATACACACTGTTTCACTTTCTGTATTATTTTATTTCTTTTATTCGTCATAATTGTTGGTGAAAACGATAACGAAGAACTACTGATTCACAATTTTCGACAGCGTAACCGCATCTCTTCAGCAACCTGTTGGACTTGCCCCCCCACGAGACTTAAACGAGACTTCGGTAGACGCGAGACTTTGTGTTTTCGAAATGGTGAATGTATTATGATGTAAAAACGGGTGTAAAATAGCCGAGGTTATTTCCGATTTTGAAAGTGAAGTGACAAGAAATTTAAAGTAAGCCTCAAATGTTCATTCTTTGCTGACAATTGCCCATTAATTTTTTGACACAAACTGTTAGTACCACGAACTTTGGACACACGCAGGGATTTTTCTGAGCTTTTTGGGAAAAGGATCTTGGGATGAAATTGGGAAAATGCTCAACAAAAATGTAATTTTGGGGAAAATCACAACAACATATTAGAAATTCTAGACCACTAGAATACTAGTAATTGAACAAATTATATTGGTGTTTACAGCAAAATAGGGCTGTCTTTTTTCTATATAAATCATCCAGCAAAATGTGTGTTAATATAGAGGAAAATTGTTAGCAGAAGGAGATATCCTCCTATTATGATGTTGGTGATCTTGTGATTTTTTTTCAAAAAAATGATAAACATTGCTAATTGGGAATTTCTTACTACAAAATTGGGAAAAATGCATGCTTTTTTGCATTGGGAATGGGTCCCTTTATCGGACCCTGTGTATACCCAGAAAAATCCCTGACACGAGAATACATTCTTTTTATTTAAAATGTTACAAATAAGTGGGAAATCGAAAACCGTGCATAGGCCAAAAATTCTTTGGAAAAAGGACCTCGTGGCTTTTATTTCTAAACGCACAATGTGAAAGAACAGTCGCTACCTTTTTTCAAGTCTTGGTTTGGCTATATATATGGACTAGTACTTCAGTGTGGATTTAATATATTTATAGCTGGTTTGGCTATATATATGGACAAGTACTTCTGTGTGGAATTAATATACCTAATACTGGTTTGTTTATATATATGGACAAGTACTTCTGTGTGGAATTAATATATCCATTGCTGGTTTGTTTATATATATGGACAAGTACTTCTGTGTGGAATTAATATATCCTTTGCTGGTTGTTTATATATATGGACAAGTACTTCTGTGTGGAATTAATATATCCATTGCTGGTTTGTTTATATATATGGACAAGTACTTCTGTGTGGAATTAATATATCTATTACTGGTTTGGCTATACCTGTATATAGAAAGAGAACAGAGATACTGTGGCTACTTAACTTATAAGTTTCTCTGGCAATTTAAGAACACAATAATCTTGCAAAATTGTTTCGTATTTGCATTTTGGTGACAGGATTACTTGGGAACAGAGAGAGAGAGAGAGAGAGTTTCAACTGAATAATTATTCCTCATGAATTCAAGATAGTTGTAATCTCGTCCCAAGCAGCCTGTTTGGACTGCTTGTACTGCAGGGATTTATCAGGGTCTTTTGGGAAAGGCCCTAGACTAAAAATTTGGAAAAACTATCAACTTTTTGCTCATTTTGGGAAAACTTTGACATCATATTTGATGCCATTAATGATTAAATCTAATGCTTTTAGTGTATTGAGTTGATTAAAGATTGAGAAAAGCAGCCATATTTATGGCCAGACTTCAGCTATGTATCTGGTACGATTTTCTAATTGGGAATTTTCTCAGCCTATTTTGGGAAAAAATCTATGTCTTTTCCATTGTAACTAGGCCCTTGATAAATCCCTGTACTGCTTGGACATGACAGACCCTGAGGGGCCAGAAAAGCTTCCAAACAACACTTTTGAGCGCTTCTCCACTTCTTCTTCCTTTGCCCAGTTGGCCTCTCTGTCCCTTTTCTTTACTTCTAGCTTTTCACTGCTCATACCGGCAATCGTTTCATTTTAATTTATTGAAGAAGAAAAGTGCAGACGACTGGGTTGCGATATAAACATATAAAATTATTGTAATAAATGTAAGACCGTCCTTGTAAAACATTTCGGAGATAACAAGATATAAGAGACTACTTTATTGAACACATTTTTATCCCATTTTTTGCGCGTATTCACAGCAAAAATATAGTAGAAGTATGACTTGAACATTTAGGAAACTGCGAATGTGTACATTGACAACCAATACATTTACACCTTCAACGAATAAGAGTTTTAGTGGGCCGCTTGTATGTTTACAAATATTCTGCCAAATGCCTTGCAGTTTCCATGACAGAGTTACGCAAAAAATCTTAATCGGATATGTTTGGACTTAGCTAAGTTTGAGTTAAGTTTTTTTCGTGATCCACTTTTCTTGGACTTTACTTAGTTAAGTCAAAACTTATTTTTTGAAAATAAGTTTTTGCTTAAAGAAGTTAAGTATTGTTCATGATCCCGGGTATTGATCTCAGCTGAGGTTTGAAACACGAACTCCCACCATTCTACCATCTGAGACACTGTAGTGGTCCAAAGTACATGTAATTAGAAATGAATAAATTGTTTAAAAGTAGTTTAAATGGAATCTATGAGATTAATTTTTGTACAGCGTTCACGATAGTGAACGGGTACGTTGCTATCACTTTCTTCCAAGATATCGAGCTTCTTTGCTATGAAATTATAAGATATGAGTACACCTGGAAATAGTGCGCCTGGTAAATGAGCGTGAAAGAAGTATATCTGTTTTATCGTGAGATATGTATTCTGAGACGGGTAATGCATTTGGTTACATATGCACATTTGGAATAAATTTTCGGAATACATTTCAGAATCTAGTAAAATATTGCGACGGGATGCATCTACAAATTTCTGTAATTTGGCGAACTGATCTCATGTTTACAATAAAAAGTAATTCGAGAAGTTTGCGTCCTACGATGTAAAATCATAACTTTTTAAGAAATGAACAGCAACGGCAGGTTGTTTAATTAATTCGTCGTGAAATCGACGGAAATTTAAATTTATTTTGAAGGTTATGATAACGTATTTTGATGTTGAGGCAATTGTGTCATATTTTAAAATGTTTATTGATTAGATTTACTTTTGTGAAAGGGAGATAATTCGTACAGTGTTGTATGCAAATTTTAAATACAGTCGTTTTACCAGTTCCGAACAGGGTTTCATATAAGCGCTGCTGCAGACGTCATCCACAAGCAGAGGAAATAAAATTTATGTGGTGTAATAATACAAATGTTTACTGATTCCAAAATATCGACACCTGTCCTCAAAAACACGTGGTAGTATGTTTTCTTGAAAAAAGCATTTCCGTGATCTTGATTTGTTTACATCGTTAAACTAGGTCACCAACAATCGGAAGCGGTTGAAGAAACAGCAAATTGAGAAAGTTATTTTGCGATTCCTTTAATTGAACGGGATTGAAATTTTAGATTATTCGGTAGTAAAAATTCGGAACTGGTAAAACAACTAAATGATCCAGTTATGCATACAACCGCTAGAATGTACCCCCTCATAGCGACGGTAGGATCTGCAAAACTCTACTTTCTCTCTATCCGAAATGACAAAACGATCGGGTACAACTTTTTTAAATTTTAATTACCGATTGTCTTTTTCATATATTTATGAAATTAATTTTTTCTACCATTTAATTCAGCAATACATGGTTTGGTACATAAAAATTTGTTTCTTTTTCCAAAAAAAAAAAAAAAAAACCATCCGTTGGACTATATGCATAGATCGACGACACCCCCCCCCCCCGAATTTTCCGTTATATTCTGTCTTGCCACAACACAATTTTCCCAACTACGCTGTACAACAGCACGACAGTGCTATGTTTCAATGTTATTCTATCAGATACTTTAAATAAGGGGGGGGGGTAAAAAGAAGATTAAAAATGGTGCCCTGTTGTGTAATGCCACAGAAAAATGGATACAGTATATGCATGTCATGATTCTGTGATGTTTTACCTGCTACTGTCACAAAATTAATCCTGATAAGACCCTTAGTCTACCCATGTAAAATATCGAAGATTCAAATATGCCGTGATTACATGTGTATTTGAGAGGTAATGAATGAATTTCTGAAATTCCTCAAACTGTATGCTTAATTGCGGTTCAGTCCACTTCTATGCGGGTCAGCAGGAATTCACATGTAAATGCAGGATGGACCTGCAGGTTGTGGGTCAGTTGGCAGCTCTGCATCATCTCTCGTGCTTAGTTTCAAATCCCTCTTGAGACGGTTCCTAGTGTGAGAAAGTTTGTCATCTTGTTTGTCGAAGGTCATTTTCTCCAGACACTCTGATTTCCTTCACCCTCCATGAACTGACGTCTGGATATAAGTGAAAAAATTCTGAACTATGGCATTAAATTATTGCTCCATCTCACTCCACAAACATCCTTTTTGTGTGACAGCTATTTTATAAATATGTAAGATCCAACGTATACATGTATGTTTTAAAAAAAACAATTGCATAGTTAGTATCAACAGTAGGGTGGGTATTTTAAAATTAATAGACCATTCATTTAAATTGCAGACATAAAAGTAAGAATTTTCATTACATGCTTAAGCAAAGCTAGAAATTTATACCAAAGATTTGGACACATTTACTTGTAAGGGTTGTTCCCTTTTGTACTGAGATAACTGTATATTTTTTATTCTGAAAGGAGCCATTGATCCCATATTTTTCCAAATGATCCCATTTTTAAGGGTTTGAAGGTTATTTATAGATTCCCTGGTTGAAGTTCACGTGTCTAACCTAACTTGTCAGTTCTAAAGTGTTTACTTTGCTTCTGGATTGTGATTCGGACATGGATAAGTTTGTTTGTTTTTGATTATACCATCAATGAAATGCAAAAATATTGAACTTATAGTGTTTTAGATTGAACACTGCCTAATATTTGTACGGTATTGCACAGCACAATATCCTACCTCTCACTAGTTTCTGTGAATTTCATTCGACAATATTGGTCACATGGTGACCTAATATAATCCATGTCAGGTAGGCCTGTTCCATATCTAGTCAGTATGAGAGTTACTTCCCCTGACCAACGTCAATAGCGGCCGCTTGGTAGTAAACACGTCATATTTATCAAAAATATTTACATCAAAAACGTACACTTGTAAAGATGTGATGACACTGAAACAAAATATTTGATTACCAAGGATGAATGTGCAAATGATTTCTTTGACTGAAGTTGCAAATTGATTATTATTTTCAGTAGTTTGTGTGACAGAAAGACCAACAACAGCTGGGTATTTCCAACCCAGTCAGTCTGGCAGTCATCAGTCATATGTCGTTGATACATTTATATTGATTTTGTAAATGAGTTATTGATGTTATGGGTTTGATAAATCGTTACACAGTGTTTTTGTGACCTAATATGGTATAGAAAAGGTTAATTTGGTTTGTCAAAACGGAGAGTATGGGTTACTACAATATCTAGTAGTATCTCATGAAGAACTAATCTCCGTTTTCTGTCTGTACAGGCACCCAACGTAACTCTTTAGGGTGATCGGTAGGATATAATTGTTACACAGTGTGTTGGTGACCTAATATGGTTTATACAGGGTCAGAAAATTCCATATCTGGGCTCGGGCTTCATAACTAATATTATTTGAATATATATAAAATCAGTTGTCTCTTTTTTAAACCTTCCTAAAACTTCTTATTCTGTTTTAGTTTTATGGAATTACAGAGTTCCTAGTGTCAAAGAGACCAAGTCACCAAAATATCCAGTCTTTCCCAAAAGTTAACAGTCTTGGATTGTGGTACCTACTTATTTTAAACACTAATTAGAATTTTAGACATGATAAATAACAGCAGAAAGTGCACAGAATTGGTTAAAGGCAACAAAACACGTCATTTGGAACTGGAAAGATACCAATGATTGTAACACCTGATTGAAATTAGGATACATGTGGCATCTTCTCTCAAGCAAGGATGTAATTTGGAACTGGAACAATACCAATGATTGTATGTAAAACTTAATGAAATTACGATACATGTGACACTTCTCTTATGGCTAGATGTAATTTGGAACTAGAAAGATACCAATGATTATAGCACCTGATTGAAGTAACCCATGACTCTTGTCGTCACAGTCACATGTAACATTGAAATAAAATTTGCCATTTTCATTCGAAGTTTCACAAACAATTAAGGTCGTTTTGATTACTGAATTTTGAAATTCTGCATATAATTAGCCAATGTCAATGAATCATAACGTTTACATGTAACACAAGTTTTGTCCAGGAATTCTGAATTAATTATAAAAGATAACTTATCCAGTTAGCATTTTCTATAAAAATGACTGATAGACCCAGTCATATTCTTAAAACTACTAAGGCAGTTCAGATAGGAGATCAATTAGTGAAATATAATGTATTTCGTAGAAAGTTGTCTCATTCCACTACCGCATCAAACGATAAACCCAGTTGTATTTTAAAGACTACTAAGTCCGTTCAGATAGGAAATCAATCAGTGAAATATAATGTATTTCGTAGAAAGTTGTCTCATTCTACTATTGCATTAAACGATGTAAAGGTTGATACAGGGAAAAAACAATACATGTGTGATATATGTGATAAATGTTTTAAGAAATCTAGCAGTCTGTCACATCACAATAGGAACCATACAGGTGATAAACCATATCAGTGTGATACATGTGATAAATGTTTTATGTATCCTAGCAATCTGTCACAACACAAAATGATTCATACAGCAGATAAGCCATATCGGTGTGATATATGTGATAAAAATTTTAGTTTACCTAACAATCTGGCCCTTCACAAAAGGATTCATTCAGCAGATAAACCATATCAATGTGATATATGTGATAAATATTTAGGACATCTAGCAATCTGGCCCATCACAAAATGATTCATACAGGTGATAAACCATATCAGTGTGATATATGTGATAAATGTTTTAGGAATTCTGGTACTCTATCAAAGCACAAAATGATTCATACAGGTGATGAACCATATCAGTGTGATATATGTGATAAATGTTTTAGGCAACCTAGCATTTTGGCCAATCACAAAATGATTCATACAGCAGATAAACCATATCAGTGTGATGTATGTGATAAATGTTTTAATGGTTCTAGCAGTCTGGCCCGTCACAAAAGGATTCATACAGGTGATAAACCATATCAGTGTGATATATGTGATAAATGTTTTAGTTATACTAGCAGTCTGGCCCATCACAGAATGATTCATACAGGTGATAAACCATATCAGTGTGATATATGTGATAAATGTTTTAGGCATCCTAGTACTCTGTCAAAGCACATAATGATCCATACCTGTGATAAGCCATATCAGTGTGATATATGTGATAAATATTTTAGAAAACCTAGCAGTCTGGCTCGTCACAAAATGAATCACACATCAGATAAAACATATCAATGAGATAATTTAATAAATGTTAGTGGCCTTTGCAATATGGCCTGTCACAAAATGATCCATACAGGCGCTAAACCATATCATTGTGATATATGTGATAAATGTTAAATTACCAATCATTGTAATACCTGATTGAAGTTATGGTACATGTTAAACAGCATCACTCAACTTGTATAGGACGATTTACATAATATATGAATATTGTGAGGAACTTAATATTCGAAGTTGTGATTTTCCTTTGAAAATAATGTTTCTCAATATATTGAGCAAGACAAAATAAACACTTGTGCTGCCGATACATAAATGTAATCATCCATTGATCAAACTGACGGGTCAAAGATGTTTGCCTATACAGCTATACATATAAAAGTGATGTTTGTATTGAACATGTTGAACATTTAATACATCAAAACAGTTAAATTGTCACAACATAACAGTCCTTGGATCAAGTACTTGGACAATTGTCCTGACCAAGTTGAAATGACGAGTGTAATTTTATTTCCACTTGACCTAGTTTTATTTCCACTTGACTTGCTTTTATTTCCACTTGACTTGCTTTTATTTCCACTCGACCTAGTTTTATTTCCACTCGACAGTGCAAAATAGATTATTTCTAAGAAATCATCCTTGATTTTTTTAAACCATTGTATAGCCATTAAAACTTTAGGTTAGGCATAACAATTTAGTGTTGATCAGGTCGGCAGAAACTCTTCTTTTAGACGTTTTAGCTCACCTGGCGAAGCCAAGTGAGTTTATGGTATGGCAAAGCGTATGTCCGTGCGTAAACTTGGATCTTCTTCTCTGAAACTACTGAACCAATTTAAACCAAATTTGGTGTTAGAGGTCCTTGCTGGATAAAGATAAAAAAAATTGTGTCCGGCATAATCCACCAAAATCCAATATGGCCACTGTTACTAAAAATAGCAAAAACCTTTTATTAGTCAATGTGGATTTATATATGGGCCCATTTTGTTCAAATTTTGTACACAGATACTAGATAGATAGTCATTTATTATCTATAACGGGATTTGCTGTCCAATTTTACATTTACGCCATATTAGCATAATATGCAAATAAGATGCGTTTAAAGCCTATATGGTTTATTCATGTTATTATCTTGATAACTATAAACTTCTTCTATAGGCATATATATTGGAATGTTGTTGGTATTGATGTCACGATTATTTTGATATATAGATTAAGGTCATTGGTTCAAAGGTCAAGGTTACAGATGTGAAAGAATACTGAAATGGTTCATTATCTTGAAAACTATTAACTTATTGTATAGGCATGTATATTAGAATGTTGTAGGTATTGATACAACAATTATTTTTATGTTTAGAAAAAGGTCATGGGTCCAAAGGTCAATGTCGCAATAGCAAAACAATACCAAAATCATTAATTATCTCGAAAACTATTAACTTTTTGTATAGGCATGTATATTGGAATGTTGTTTGTTTTGATGTAACAATCATTTGATATATAGATTAAGGTCATTGGTTTAAAGGTCAAGGTCACAGATGCAAAGAAAACTTAAATGGTTCATTATTTTGAAAACTATTAACTTTTTGTATACTAGTAAGCATGTATATGAGAATGTTGTAGGTATTGATACAACAATAATTTTGATGTATAGAAAAAAGCTATTGGTCCAAAGGTCAAGGTCCAAAATGGTTAGCTATCACGAAAACTATAAACTTTTTATATAGACATGTATTATAGAATATTGTTGATATTGATGTAACGGTCATTTTGATGTATAGAAAAAGGTCATGGGTCCAAAGGTCAAGGTCACAGTAGCAAATCAATACCAAAATGGTTAATTAAAAACTATAAACGTTTTGTATAGGTGTGTATATTGGAATTTTGTTTGTTTTGATGTAACAATCATTTGATATATAGATTAAGGTCATTGGTTCAAAGGTCAAGGTCACAGATGCAAAAGAATACTAAAATGGTTCATTATCTTGAAAACTATGAACTTTTTGTTGTAGAATGTTGTAGGTATTGATACAACACTCATTTTTATGTATATAAAAAGGTCATGGGTCTAAAGGTCAAGGTCACAGTTGCAAAACAATACCAAAAAGGTTAATTATCTCGAAAACTATAAACTTTTTGTATAGATGTGTATATTAGAATATTGTTGGTATTGATGCAATGATCATTATAATATATAGATTGTGGTCATTGATTCGAAGGTCAACGTCACAGATGCGAGCACATATATGGCTCCTTAAATATGGTATTTTGTTTTTGTGCTGTTTACAGACCAGGTGAGCGGTAAAGGTCCTATTGGGCCTCTTGTTTAAAGTAAATGTCAATAAATGTGTTAATTCTAAGTTATTTTTAGTTTTTATCATGATGTCATTGTCTGCAAATATTTCAGCAGTGAATACAATGTCTTGAATGTGATTTGAACCTAGGTGATAAGAGTTGAGTTGAGTTATGGTGTTTAAAGTTCCAGTCAAGAATATTTCACTTATATGGAGACATCGCCAGCTATAGGCAAAGGTGCAGAAATTTTCCTGTTTGTTGTGCTGATGGCATTATTCATCAGGGTTTTTTAATCTTTTCAAGCCTACCAAGACATGAGACGTCGTTTATTTTAAGTTCCCAACAGAAAGAACCATTATTTTCATTTCGTAATGCCAAGTGCTTACCGAAAGAACAGTTACTACCCACTTTAAGTCTTGGGTCAGACCTGACAGGGGTTCCAACTTACGGAACAAGCACTCTACCAAATGAGCTACTGCAATCATCCTAGGTGATAAGAGGAACTGTGACCCATTGCTGTGATGCACATCTTTAGATATATGTAAAATTACAACCTGTTTATTCAACCTTAGCAGTTCAAGGATGTTCATTGAGAACAAAATCATGATATCTTTTTCCTTCTGAATAAAACCTAGATTTAAAAATCATTTAGACCACATAAACAATAAACATTAGTTGTCCATATTTTTACCTGGATGTTATAAATATCTGTAGTGAAGACAAAAGAAATTAAAGGGAAATAATCATGTGTATCAGAAATTGTTCTTCTTGCTGTAAACAACTGCCTTTTGAGTATTTAAAATTCCAATTTCTGATATGTGGAAGTGGTTGGTTCTGCAATGGTAGAGGAATCAGAGTGCTCCAACCTTTGGCACATGGGGTAAGGGGCACTTTGATAGTAGATAAAAGCGTTAGATCTGACCTTGAAGCACCTGAAATACAGAAAGTCATACATGGATGTTTTTGGCCATTTAATTATGATTTCCCAACATCGAAGTTGGGGAATCAAATTTTTTTTCATTCTGTTTCTTCTTTTCATATTATTCCTAATATTTTTCTTTCTCAAGACCTATCATAGTTTGCTGATGCAGATCTGGGAAAGGCTTTATGGATTTAATGAAATTTGGTACCAATATTCTGTTATCTGTGTAGATATGCAAGAAATGATCAATTTCTTTTAGTTACTCCAATCAATGACCATCAAAAAAGTCCACTCGAGCATGAAATCTTGTAAATGAATATTTAATTGGACAAATTCAAGTAATAAATCTGTACGGGCGCATAACAAAATGTACCCATGCTATAACATACCCTACCAGAACATACCCATTTTTGGACAAAACGCACCCACATTTTTACTAAAAAATACCCATATCAGAACGTTGCCCACCAAAATGGTTTGTAAAGGTATGTTTTGTCTGTAACCCATCTGTACAATACCAAGTTAGTCAATATAACAGTTAGTCAAATGTACTTTTAAAAAACCCAGACATATAAGATGTATATTTTAGATAAATGTATAGTTTATGGATGGTGAAGAATCATACGTAACGTGTATCCCAATTATAGTCTAGTGATATTTATTCTTCTAGTGGGGATATAAACTTCATTTTAATAATGTAGAGTTACTAGTTACACAATACATTTCTTTTACAACTGTTTTATTCTAATGATTTTAATTACCAATTTACTATCAAATATGTTTAATAATCTGTTTGATATCAAATATTATTATAAGCCCTTTTCTGATTGGTTAAGAAAAGGCGTTTTGCGAGCCCAATAAATCGTTATATTAACGGAGCAATAATGCATGCAACATTTTTATGACGTAACAATGGGCAATGTTCACCGCGCAAAAATGAAGCTACGTTATGTGACGTAACAATGGGTAATGTTCACCGCCTAAAAACGCACACGACATTATGTGATGTAACATTGAAAGAAGAAAAAGATACTTTTTTACGTTTTGTACTATAAAACAATTTAAAATGGTGATAAAATCATTGGTCATATAATAAAACAATCATTTACTTTCGAATCGGTAGACATAAGGATTAATCAACCTCAAAACCATAATACAGTTGACTCTCATTATCTCGAACTCGACGGGGAAATGCAAAAAGTTCAACTTATCCGAAGTTCGAGATAACCGATGTAAAAAACGGCAACAAAAGGGAAGTAATTTGTACACGCCTACCGGAAGTCGCTTCCGGTTTTATCTTGTCAAACTGTATGTCATCGGCATTTACATTATAAGATGCAATGATAAATGATTTAATTATGCATTTTGTTTTATAAGATTTTCTTTAATTGCTCAAATCGGTCAATAACTGATTGCTCTATTGTTATTAGCTGACAAATAGTGGAGTCCGCTTTGGTCTCCATACCAGTTTCGCTTTGTGTACTTTAATCACCCCAAGCTACCGGTTGTATTGAGTAATGTTCACATCACACGCTTTCGGCAGCCATGTTCAGCTTGGCAGTAATTATAACACCTGCTAATCTCCTTGATGGTTTAATTGCTTATCCAAGGGATAATAATTAAGGGCTTAAGGAAATTGGGAGGTCAGTGCAATGTTGTAATTTCAACACGAGGCCGACAGTCAAATATTTTATTTATGTCGTCCGGAATGTTTTTTCTACCAAAAAATCTGTAGGCGTTGACAAATTTGATTTTCCAAAATTTTTTGTTCGAGTTAACAAATTTAATTTTCCTAAATGTTTTGTTCGAGTTAACAAATTTAATTTTCCTAAATTTTTTGTACGAGTTAATGAGTGTAATTTCCCTAGGATTTTCATTCAAGGGGACGAAAATATTGTTCGACATATCCGATATTTCTAGGTATCTGAGTTAGAGATACCCGGAGTGATTTTGGTTTAATAAAAAACAACTCTTTTTAAAAAAGTTCGAGATATCCGGTAGTTCGAGATAACGAGATTCAACTGTATTCACCTTGGCCCACAACCTCGGTAAATATAATGTGTTTGAGGTTGATAAATCCTTATGTGTACTCATCAAAAGTCAATAATTGTATACTGTAGAATCTCATTATACGGGTATAGTATCGGATATCTTATATTTGCTCATCACGGTGCCTCTTATAGCTTAGGTTCAAATCCCTCGGGACAGATGGAATAACGAAATATCTCAAGTTGTTTGCCAAGGTAAATGGTTTTTTTTCCTGAAGAGACAGTCTTGCTATAAGCAGATAAGAGAAAATAAATTTGATTTGTGGTGTAAAACTCCTTTACTCCTAAATCTTACTAGCTAACTGCATTGTGCCAATCTACATATTGTACATTTACCTTTTGAAGTGCAAAGCATCAAAATTGATAGAAAATGTGCACATCATTAAACTTTTTGATTTGCTACTTTTCCTGGGAGTCGAGGCTGGGACGATACAGCGTGCTACAATACAGTACATATCACAATACACTGTTCACTATATGATATGTATCACAATATATTGGTAGTACTTGTGTGTGTATGAGAAACTTTTATATACATTTTAAAAAATTTATATTTTCAATGCTCTCAACCTGTCAACTTTGTGGTATGATGGCATGCATCAACTACATAAGTTTCAATTTCATATACAGGATGCCCTAAAGACTTCTATACAGACTTCAGTCTTTGAGTTCAAAGGAACTATAATATCAATTTCTTCATCAGCAGTTTCCATGTTGTTGTTCGAATGTGAACTTGACCTCACTTCTGTTGTGTATAAAAGTCAATTTAAACATGGAAAGTTCGGGAATTTAGGGTTACTGATATATTAATTTTTCACAGCTTGTAATAATATATGTATTGTAATTCTAAATATTGATTATAATCGATTATTGATATATTGTCCCACTCCTTTTGGGAGTTATGACCTTTTGACTTAAAAACCTGAAATAGGCGGCGGATATATTAATTAACTGAATTTGCTTGTTTTTATTCTATCTTCAGATATTTGGCCTTGCTTAAATAGTAATCAGCTGCAATTTAACAGAAATGTTGAAGTGTGTCCATTGACTTGGCCTGATGCAAAATATCTGTAAATAAATGTAGATAAGTCAAGCATATTATTCTATAGTTGTGTTATAACTAAGGAAGAGATCTGTTAGAAAGATATATATGAGGCCAAGCCTTGACCTAATTTGGAAAGATACCAAAGATTGTAACACCTGATTGAAATTACAATACATGTGACATACCTCAAGCCTGTAAATAATTTGGAACTAATACGATACCAATAATTGTAAGTAGCACTTAATTGTGACTCTTCTCTCAAGCCTGGATGTAATTTAGAACTGGAATGATACCAATGATTGTATGTAGCAATTAATGAAATTACAATACATGTGACTCTCCTCTCAAGCCTGGATGAAATTTGGAACTGGAACGATACTAATGATTGTATGTAGCAATTAATGAAATTACCATACATGTGACTCTTCTCTCAAGCCTGGGTGTAATTTGGAACTGGAACGATACCAATGATTGTATGTAGCAATAATGAAATTACATACATGTGACTCTCCTCTCAAGCCTGGATGTAATTTGGAACTGGAACGATACCAATGATTGTATGTAGCACTTAATGAAATTACGATACATGTGACTCTTCTATCAAGCCTGGATGTAATATGGAACTGGAACGATACCAATGATTGTATGTAGCAATTAATGAAATTACAATACATGTGACTCCTCTCAAGCCTGGATGTAATTTGGAACTGGAACGATACTAATGATTGTATGTAGCAATTAATGAAATTACCATACATGTGACTCTTCTCTCAAGCCTGGGTGTAATTTGGAACTGGAACGATACCAATGATTGTATGTAGCACTTAATGAAATTACGATACATTTGACTTTCCTATCAAGCCTGGGTGTAATTTTGAACTGGAACGATACTGATTATTGTATGTAGCAATTAATGAAATTACCATACATGTGATTCTCCTCTCAAGCCTGGATGTAATTTGGAACTGGAACAATACTAATGATTGTATGTAGCAATAAATGAAATTACCATACATGTGACTCTTTTCTCAAGCCTGGATGTAATTTAGAACTAGAATAATACTAATGATTATAGCATCTGATTGAAGTAACCCGTGACTCTTGTCTTTACAGTCACATGTAACATTGAAATAAATTTTGCTGTTTTTATTATCCAACAATTATGGTGGATTTGATTGCTGAATTTTGAAATTCTGCATATAATTGATCAATGTCAATAAATCAAAACGTTTACATGTAACACAAGTTTTGTCCAGGAATTTTAAATTAATTATAAACGATAACTTATCCCGTTATAATTTTCTATAAAAATGACCGATAGACCCAGGCATATTCTTAAAACTACTAAGACAGTTCAGATAGGAAATCAATTAATGAAATATAATGTATTTCATAGAGAGTTGTCTCATTCCGCTACCACATCAAATGATGTAAAGGTTGATACAGGGCAAAAACAATTCATGTGTGATATATGTGATAAAGAGTTTTTAACTTCAAGTGATTTGTCAGTACATGAAAAGATACATATTGAGAAAAACTTGGAAAGGATTCATACAGGTGATAAACGATATCAATGTGATATATGTGATAAAGGTTTTAGCTATCCTAGCAATCTGGCCCGTCACAAAAGGAACCATACAGGTGATAAACCATATCAATGTGATATATGTGATAAATGTTTTAATGATTTTAGCAGTCTGTCACATCACAAAATGATTCATACAGGTGATAAACCATATTTGTGTGATACATGTAATAAATGTTTTAGGTATCCTAGCAGTCTTTCCCATCACAAGAAGAACCATACAGGTGATCAATCATATCTGTGTGATATATGTGATAAATGTTTTAGGTATCCCAGCAATCTGGCCCGTCACAAAAGGAACCATACAGGTGATCAATCATATCTGTGTGATATATGTAAAATATCTTTTAGGTATCCTAGCAGTCTTGCCCGTCACAAGAAGAACCATACAGGTGATCAATCATATCAGTGTAATATATGTGATAAATGTTTTAGGTATCCCAGCAATCTGGCCCGTCACAAAAGGATTCATACAGGTGATAAGCCATACCAGTGTGATATATGTGACAAATGTTTTAAGCATCCTCTTACTCTGTCACATCACAAAATGATTCATACAGGAAATAAACCATATCAGTGTAATATATGTGATAAATATTTTAGGCATCCTGGCAGTCTGTCACGTCACAAAAGGAACCATACAGGTGTTAAACCATTTCAGTGTGATATATGTGATAAGTGTTTTAAGCATTCTAGCAGTCTATCCTGTCACAAAAGGATTCATTCAGCTGATAAACCATATGAGTGTGATATATGTGATAAATGCTTTTATTATTCTAGCAGTCTGGCCCGTCACAAAAGGATTCATACAGGTGATAAAACATATCAGTGTGATATATGTGATAAGTGTTTTATTGATTCTAGCAGTCTGGCCCTTCACAAAGTGACTCATACAGGTGATAAACCATATCAGTGTGATATATGTGATAGGTGTTTTAAGCATTCTAGGAGTCTGACACATCACAAAAGGAACCATACAGGTGATAAACCATATCAGTGTGATATATGTGATAAATGTTTTATTGATTCTAGCAGTCTGGCCCTTCACAAAGTGACTCATACAGGTGATAAACCATATCAGTGTGATATATGTGATAAATGTTTTAGGCATCCTAGCAGTCTGGCCCTTCACAAAGTGACTCATACAGGTGATAAACAATATCAGTGTGATATATGTGATAGGTGTTTTAAGCATTCTAGGAGTCTGACACATCACAAAAGGAACCATACAGGTGATAAACCATATCAGTGTGATATATGTGATAAATCTTTTTGGTATCCTAACAAGCTGGCCCGTCACAAAATGATTCATACAGATGATAAACCATATCGGTGTGATATATGTGAAAAATGTTTTAGGTATCCTCTTACACTGTCACATCACAAAATGATTCATACAGGTGATCAACCATATCTGTGTGATATATGTGATAAATGTTTTAGGTGTCCTAGCAGTCTGGTTCGTCACAAAAGGAACCATATAGGTGATAAACCATCTCAGTGTGATATATGTGATAAATGTTTTAATGATTCTAGCAGTCTGTCACGTCACAAAATGATTCATACAGGTGATAAACCATATCAGTGTGATATATGCGATAAATGTTTTTATAATTCTAGCAGTCTGGTTCGTCACAAAATGATTCATACAGGAGATAAACCATACCAGTGTGATATATGCGATAAATGTTTTAATGATTCTAGGAGTTTGTCACATCACAAAATGATTCATACAGGTGATAAGCCATATCAGTGTGATATATGTGGTAAATGTTTTAGACATCCTATTACTCTGTCACATCACAAAATGATTCATACAGGAGATAAACTATATCAGTGTGATATATGTGATAAATGTTTTAGGCATCCTCTTACTCTGTCCTGCCACAAAAAGATCCATACAGGTGATAAACCATATCAGTGTGATATATGTGAAAAATATTTTAGGCATCCTAGCAGTCTGTCACATCACAAAAGGAACCATACAGGTGATAAACCATATCAGTGTGATATATGTGAAATGTTTTAAAGATTCTAGCAGTCTAGCCCGTCACAAAAGGATTCATACATCAGATTAAGCATATGAAAGTTATTAATTTGAAAAAACGTTACAGTGGCCCTTGCTATATGGCCTGTCACAAAATGATTCATACAGGTGATAAACCATATCATTGTGATATGTGTGATAAATGTTAAATTACCAATGATTGTTATACCTGATTGAAGTTATAGTACATTGTTAAACACCATCACTCAACTTGTATAGGAGGATTCATGTAATGTATGGATAATGTGAGGAACTTAATATTCGAAGTTGTGATTTTCCTTTGAAAATAATTTTTCTCATTATGTAGAGTAAGAAAAAATAAACACGTGTGCTGCCGATACATAAATGTAATCATCCACTAATCAAACTGACGGGTCTAAGATGTTTGCCTTTACATACAATTTTTAGAAGATAACGTATTTACAATGTATAAACGCGATGTTTGTATTAAACATTTAATATGTCAAATCACTTTGTCACAACATAGCAGGCCTCGGATTAGCACTCAGACACTTGTTTTGACAAGTTGAAATGATGAGCGTAATTTTATTTCCACTCAACCTAGTTTCATTTCCACTCAACCTTGTATAAAGTAGATTATTTCTAAGACATCATCCTTGATTTTAAAAAACCATTAGTCCTTAAATCTTTTGGGTAGGCATAACAATTTAGGGTTGATCAGGTTGACAAAAACACTTTTTAGGCCTTTTTTAGAATAAATGTCAATAAATATGTTTTAATTCTAAGTTGTTTTTTTTTAGTTTTTATCATGATGTCATTTTCTGCAAATATTTGGGCCGTGAATGTAATGATGACGATAAATAAATAACACTTCTAATGCCTATACAATACAATAACTTCTAGTTGTAGAGAGGCTACATTTGTGAAAAAGAGGGGAATATTAAATTTGAAATTCCATCCTTTCAGAATTTTCTTCTCAAGAGTAATTCTCTGAAACTACGAAGACCTATAGTATTTACAAATCTGTGTGCAAAGTTTCAACATTGAAAGCAGATACACGTAGGCATTTTATTAAACTGCGTTTGTTTGCTCAATTTTCCTGGGCGTTATCATGGCCCTTTGAACATAAGTAGAAATTACTGGCAGGGTATCCTTAATTGGCTTGTTAGCATTAGAATTTCTCATTTAAATGATTAGCACCTAAGAAAATGCTGCATATTTCCCGGAACAAAGCTACATGGGAGTGGAATGGAGTAATATTTCTAGAAGCAAATTGGTAAACATTGTTACACTAGAATCTGAACTAGAAGAATTCTAACCTAGGCAGTGAGAAGAGCTGTGATCTTTAAGCACATGCTAAATGTACAACCTCTACAGGACAATAAATAGAATGTATACACCGCTTTTAAAACAATTTCAATCAAGTTAAGATTTTTTTTACTTATATCGAACATTAACTTTAATATTCCAATCAAGGTTTCTACTTATAATTATGGTGGTCAGTTTAAGAATGGTGGAGGAAACCCGATTTCCTAGAGAAGTCTACTGACCTTCAGCAAGTTACAGACAATCTCACAATAGGATCTTTCCAGAGTGGGATTTGAACCTAAGTGATAAGAGGCACTGTGACCCATTGCTGTGATGCACAGCTTTAGACATATGTAAAATTACAACCTGTTTATCTAACCTTAGCAGTTCAAGATCGTTTAATGAGAACAAAATCATCATATCTTTTTTCTTCTCAATAAAACCTAGATTTAAAAATCATTTAGACCACGTAAACAATAAACATCAGATATCCATATTTTTACCTGAATCATACCTGCCAACCTTCCCTAATATCAAGGCAAACATTATGGAATCTCCCGCTATCACCGCTTCTCCCGCGCGGGAGGTTGAAATATCCCAGATTACCACCCCCCCTTCGAAGTCTTTTTTTATATATTTAATGGTAAAATTAAAAAAAATGGTATATAACACAACCAAAAATGAGCAAGTAGAAGATTCAAATTAATTTATATACCTAGATGCTTTAGTAGATCGAGAAGGAGGAGGGGATAAAGATATAAAGAACATGTTGCTGAAAACCAAGATCATTTTATAGACTAAGAAGGATTTGGAACACCAGAAATATTGGAAGAAATACAAAGATAAACCTATTTAAGATTTTGGTAAAACCAGTACTGCTTTATGGAAGTAAAACGTGGAAATAACAAAAAAGACGAACACCTCATAGACATCTTCCAAACGAAATGCATTAGAAAGATATTAAAAAACAAGATAGCAACAGACAGTCACAAATGGAAAAATATTGTAAAAAGCTAGACTAAACAACATAAGCTGTGAGATCAGAAGAAGAAAATGGAACTGGCTGGGGCACATACTGAGGAAAAGGGAACAAATGACTGCAAGCCAGCACTAGGGTGACAATTAGAGGGGAAAAGAAAAAGGAGAAAACCTAAGTCCACATGGAGGAGAACGACCGAAAAGGAAAGAAATGCCGCAGGATGTATCAGCTGTAACACACTGATAACAGCAGCGAAGGACAGGCAAAAATTGAAGGATAGCGTTACGGCCTTCTAGCGAGGAGAGAATTAAGGCTAAGGCGACCTTGACCTTTGAACCCATTACCTTTATCTATAAATCAAATTCATCATTTGGTCAATGCTTACAATATCCTATGTACATGCCTACACAAAAGTGTGTAGTTTAACCATTCAGTCATTTGCATGTGACCTTGACTTTTGAACCTATGACCTTTATGGATATATCAAAATGACCGTAAGGCCATTACCTACAATATTCTAACATACATGCCTATACAAAACGTTGATAGTTTCCCAGATAATCATGCATTGAAAAATATAGAAGTTTAGCAGTTTCCTCTTTAAGAACCTTGCCATTTCCCCGTGTATGATTTGTGCAAATCTGAATCTACATGCACATTTAATATCTAAGTTATTCTTGTATATTCAGAGAAGATTTTTACTATTCCCTTTTATAGAGCCCTAAGGGGACACAACTCGCTAGTTTGTGTAAATCGGAAAATTAAACCCATCTGACCAAGGCATTATTGACACAAAGTTTCATCAAATTTGGCCTGTTAGTTTTGGAGGAGATGTTTAAAATGCATACACATATTGTTTTGTCCCTATTAAGTCCATTTATGAAAGGTTTATTCACTAACGAATGTATTCATGGCCGGGGTGTTAATTTATTGTGAATCTACAGATGGTCACGGGTCCATGTTGGATTTGTATTTTGAAGTAACTTTGCAAATTTCGCAAAAAAATTACTGGTATTCCTTAAAAACTTTCAATTTGCCCTTCGAACTTGGACAACTTGTCCATGTCTGCAACGAAAAAACAATTTTAAACAAGTGAACACCAAGCAACGTTTTGTCAGAGAACAAAACTATTGTTGCAATGTTTTACAACAACACCAAACACAAAAATATGTATGAAGAGATGTTCACAAAAATGCAGCTAAAGTACACTAAAATGCCAGCTAGGCGGTTTTTTATTATTGTTGCAGGTAAGCGTACACTGGGGAAAATAATACTTGTTGTAGTTTACTGTTAAAAGGTATATCTTGCATATGCGATTTGTATTCAAACTCTTTGATGTTTCTTTGTTTCAATTACCTTATAAAACGGTAAGATCAGCATTAAATTCAGGTGAAATTCAATCCCACGCCAAGGAGTTTGGTGGTTTTTCCCTGGCTGTCGATGATCAATTGTGTTTTTAGCTCACCTGAGTACAAAGTGCTCAAGTGAGCTATTGTGATCAGTCTTTGTCCGTCGTGCGTCGTGCGTCAACTTTTCATTGTTAACACTCTAGAGGCCACAGTTTTTGTTATATCTTCATCAAACTTGTCCAGAACATTGTTCAGGTCAAAACCTAAGTCAAATTCATATATGGAATATGTTGGATCACTACGTAGGTCACTAGGTCAAATCAAAGAAAAACCTTGTTAACACTCTAGAGTCCATATTTTTTGTCCAATCTTCATATAATTTGTCCAGAACAACGTTCATGACAAAAGCAAGGTCAATTTCGTATATGGGTCATGTTGGATCAATAAGTAGGTCACTAGGCCAAATCATAGAAAAACATTGTTAACACTCTAGAGTCCATATTTTTTGTCCAATCTTCATATAATTTATTAAGAACGATGTTCATGACCAAAGCAAGGTCAATTTCGTATATGGGTTATGTTGGGTCAATAAGTAGGTCACTAGGTCAAATCATAGAAAAACCTTGTTAACACTATAGAGTCCATATTTTTTGTCCAATCTTCATACAATTTGTCCAGAACGATGTTCATGACCAAAGCAAGGTCAAGTTCGTATATGGGTCATGTTGGATCAATAAGTAGGTCACTAGGTCAAATCATAGAAAAACCTTGTTAACACTCTAAAGTCCATATTTTTTTGTCCAATCTTCATATAATTTGTCCAGAACGATGTTCATAACCAAAGCAAGGTCAAGTTCACATATTATTAATGTTGGGTCAATAAGTAGGTCACTATGTTAAATCAAAGAAAAACCTTGTTAACACTCTAGAGTACATATTTTTTGTTCAATCTTTATATAATTTGTCCAGAACGATGATCATGACAAAAGCAAAGTCAAGTTCATATATCGATCATGTTGGGTCAATAAGTAGGTCACTAGGTCAAATAATAGATAAACCTTGTTAACACTCTAGAGTCCATATTTTTTGTCCAATCTTCATATATTTTGTCCAGAACGATGTTCATGACCAAAGCCAGGTCAAGGTCATATATCCCTAATGTTGGGTCAATAAGTAGGTCACTAGGTCAAATCAAAGAAAAACCTTGTTAACACTTTAGAGTCCATATTTTTTGTCAAATCTTTATATAATTTGTCCAGAACATTGTTAATGACCAAAGCAAGGTCAAGTTCATATATTGTTAATATTGTATCAATAAGTAGGTCACTAGGCCAAATCATAGAAAAACCTTGTTAACACTCTAGAGTCTATATTTTTGTCCAATCTTCATATATTTTGTCCAGAACGATGTTCATGACCAAAGCAAGGTCATGTTCATATTTGGGTCATGTTAGATCAATAAGTAGGTCACTAGGCCAAATCATAGAAAAACCTTGTTAACACGCTAGAGTCCATATTTTTGTCCAATCTTCATATATTTTGTCCAGAACGATGTTCATGACCAAAGCAAGGTCAAGTTCATATATAGTTAATTTTGGGTCAATAAGTAGGTCACTAGGTCAAATCAAAGAAAAGCCTTGTTAACACTCTAGAGTTCATATTTTTTGTCCAATCTTCATATAATTTGTCCAGAACAATGTTCATGACCAAAGCAAGGCCATGTTCATATTGGGGTCATGTTGGATCAATAAGTAGGTCACTAGGCCAAATCATAGAAAAACCTTGTTAACACTCTAGAGTCCATATTTTTTGTCCAATCTTCATATAATTTATGAAGAACGATGTTCATGACCAAAGCAAGGTCAATTTCGTATATGGGTTATGTTGGGTCAATAAGTAGGTCACTAGGTCAAATCATAGAAAAACCTTGTTAACACTATAGAGTCCATATTTTTTGTCCAATCTTCATACAATTTGTCCAGAACGATGTTCATGACCAAAGCAAGGTCAAGTTCGTATATGGGTCATGTTGGATCAATAAGTAGGTCACTAGGTCAAATCATAGAAAAACCTTGTTAACACTCTAAAGTCCATATTTTTTTGTCCAATCTTCATATAATTTGTCCAGAACGATGTTCATAACCAAAGCAAGGTCAAGTTCACATATTATTAATGTTGGGTCAATAAGTAGGTCACTAGGTTAAATCAAAGAAAAACCTTGTTAACACTCTAGAGTACATATTTTTTGTTCAATCTTTATATAATTTGTCCAGAACGATGATCATGACAAAAGCAAAGTCAAGTTCATATATCGATCATGTTGGGTCAATAAGTAGGTCACTAGGTCAAATAATAGATAAACCTTGTTAACACTCTAGAGTCCATATTTTTTGTCCAATCTTCATATATTTTGTCCAGAACGATGTTCATGACCAAAGCCAGGTCAAGGTCATATATCCCTAATGTTGGGTCAATAAGTAGGTCACTAGGTCAAATCAAAGAAAAACCTTGTTAACACTTTAGAGTCCATATTTTTTGTCAAATCTTTATATAATTTGTCCAGAACATTGTTAATGACCAAAGCAAGGTCAAGTTCATATATTGTTAATATTGTATCAATAAGTAGGTCACTAGGCCAAATCATAGAAAAACCTTGTTAACACTCTAGAGTCTATATTTTTGTCCAATCTTCATATATTTTGTCCAGAACGATGTTCATGACCAAAGCAAGGTCATGTTCATATTTGGGTCATGTTAGATCAATAAGTAGGTCACTAGGCCAAATCATAGAAAAACCTTGTTAACACGCTAGAGTCCATATTTTTGTCCAATCTTCATATATTTTGTCCAGAACGATGTTCATGACCAAAGCAAGGTCAAGTTCATATATAGTTAATTTTGGGTCAATAAGTAGGTCACTAGGTCAAATCAAAGAAAAGCCTTGTTAACACTCTAGAGTTCATATTTTTTGTCCAATCTTCATATAATTTGTCCAGAACAATGTTCATGACCAAAGCAAGGCCATGTTCATATTGGGGTCATGTTGGATCAATAAGTAGGTCACTAGGCCAAATCATAGAAAAACCTTGTTAACACTCTAGAGTCCATAGTTTTTGTCCAATCTTTATAAAATTTGTCCAGAAGAATGTTCATGACCAAAGCAAGGTCAAGTTCGTATATGTGTCATTTAGGTCAATAAGTAGGTCAGTAGGCCAAATCATAGAAAAACATAGTTTTTGTCCAATCTTCATATAATTTGTCCAGAACGATGATCTTGATCATAGCAAAGTCAAGTTCATATATCGACCATGTTGGGTCAAAAAGTAGGTCACTAGGTCAAATAATAGATAAACCTTTTTAACGCTCTAGAGTCCAAATTTTTTGTCCAATCTTCATATAATTTGTCTACAATGATGTTCAAGACCAAAGCAAAGTAAATTTCATATATCGAGAATGTTTGGTCAATAAGTAAGTCACTAAGTCAAATCAAACAAAAACCTTGTTAACACTCTAGAGTCCATATTTTATGTCCAATCTTCATAAAATTTGTCCAGAACAATGTTCATGACCAAAGCAAGGTCAAGTTCATAGAAAAACCTTGTTAACACTCTAGAGTCCATATTTTTTGTTCAATCTTCATATAATTTGTCCAGAACAATGTTCATGACTAAAGCAAGGTCAAGTTCGTATATAGGTCATGTTGGATCAATAAGTAGGTCACTAGGTCAAATCATATAAATACCTGGTTAACACTCTAAAGTCCATATTTTTTGTTCAATCTTCATATAATTTGCCCAGAATGATGTTTATGACCAAAGCAAAATCGATTTCTTATATGGGTCATGTTGGATCAATAAGTAGGTCACTAGGCCAAATAATAAGAAAACCTTGTTAACACTCTAGAGTCCATATTGTTTGTCCAATCTTCATATAATTTGTCCAGAACAATGTTCATGACCAAAGCAAGGCCATGTTCATATATTGTTAATGTTAGGTCAATAAGTAGGTCATTGGGCCAAATCATAGAAAAACCTTGTTAACACTCTAAAGTCCATATTTTATGTCCAATCTTCATATAATTTGTCCAGAACAATGTTCATGACCAAAGCAAGGCCATATTCATATATTGTTAATGTTGGGTCAATAAGTAGGTCACTAGGCCAAATCATAAAAAAACCTTGTTAACACTCGAGGGTCCATATTTTTTGTCCAATCTTCATATAATTTGTCCAGAACAATGTTCATGACCAAAGCAAGATCAAGTTCTTATACTAGTCGGCGACACCTTTAGGGGTTTTGCGGGGAAGAATGGAACAATCTAGAGGTTTTCTATTATTAGTAGAGCTCATCCACAGAACTTGCCATTTAAAAGTTTAACACAGACCTAACGGATAAGTGCCAAAACTACCAATAATTTGGTAAAGAATTGGTTACTTTATAATGGGTACGAATTCAAAACGGTACGTTAAATTTATTTTGACTTTAAACACTTATTGTGGATTTTGTGTACAAGATAGAAAAAATATAAAAATACCGTTTTTCCGCAAGATCTTAAACTTTTTTCGGTCAATGAACGACTTTTTCGTACAATGAACGGTTATTGAACAGGAGTGCGTTAAACGTAATTGTTTTCTGAAAAATCAATTTTTTGCATTTTTGACTCAAAAAATAAGTATGATCCATAATTTACCCAAAAATTTAACCTAGTTAGATAGCTAGATCGCATTAGACTCCATAAACTCAGAAAGTTTTTGCAAGATCTATAGGCGGCTTCAACTTCTTCCCCAGGATGCGCGAACCCCCACCCCGACTCGCCCCCACCCCGAGCAGCACTGTCAAGGAGGGGATATCTCCCTCTTTGGAGTCTCCATAGGTTGGCAGGTATGTCTGAATGTTATAAATATATGTACCTGTTACCTGTTACCTGTCTGTAGAAACCACTATAGGCTTTTCGCCTCTCTAGTCCATTTTAATGAATTTCTTTAGACTAGTTTTTGTTCTATCCGGTTCCGGTTCGTAAATGGTCGGGTGGAATTTTAGATTTACTTTTGTCCAATGCTTGTTAATGGCACTTTTAAAACTGTTTAGAGATGGTTTGTTGACGAGTTCCGCTGGTAGGGAATTCCATGTATTTGTCACACGTTGACTAAAAGTTGCTTTCCTCATATTAGTTCTACTGAATTCTTTATGGAGTTTGAAATTGTGCCCCCTGGTGTTGCTTTTTGAGTAGGAGAATATGTTTTTATCTACTTTGTCAATATTGTGTTGGATTTTGTACATTTGTACTACGTCCGATCTTTTTCTCCTATATTCCAGAGTTGGTAAACCAAGTAATTTTAATCGTGATGAATAAGGGGTGTGTCTTATGGATTTAACCAATTTGCTGGCTCTACGTTGGACGTTTTCTATCATAGCAGCATCTTTTTTGTACATTACCGACCAGACATTGCTGCCATACTCAAGATGAGGTCTAACTAATGACTTATATAGTGGTACAAAAGTGTCCTTATCCATATTTTTGAAGGTTCTTCTTAGTAGACCCAACATTTTATTTGCTTTTTTCACAGAGGAGTGGATATGGTCCCCTAAGGTTAATTTATGGTCCACTATTATTCCTAGATCTTTCTCTTCTTTTACTTTTTTGATTTCTGTACCATTCAAATTGTAAACTGGACTATCTTTATTTCCTAGGTGTAGGTGTTTGCATTTCTTCTCGTTAAATTTTAATTGCCACTCTTGAGACCAATTATTTATTACATCAATATAATCCTGAAATATATTACTGTCTTGTCTGGTTTTGTTTATCCTATATAGCTTTGTGTCGTCCGCAAAGATTTTAATGACACTTTGGACAGCTTCTGGCAGATCGTTGATAAAGATTAAAAATAGAATAGGTCCGAGAACACTTCCTTGCGGGATTCCACTAAGTACTGGTTTCCAATCTGATTTTTTACCGTTGAGCACTACACGTTGTCTCCTTTCCGACAAGAAGTCTTGTATCCAGTTGAGAATATCGCCTCCAATTCCGTATCCTTGGAGCTTTGCACATAATCTTCTATGGGGCACAGTGTCAAAAACCTTTTGGAAGTCTAGATAGATGATATCTACATCCTCATTGTTGTCTATTGCTTTGGTCCAGTAGTCAATTGCTTCTAATAATTGTGTGTAGACCATAGAAATTTAATCGTGTGTATCAGAAATTATTCTTCTTGATGTAAACAACTGCCTAATAGAAGAATGTTCAAAGCTGTTGAGTATTTAACAGGACTCTGTTGAGTATTTAAAAGTACTCCAACTGCACATATATGGAAGCGGTTGGTTCTGCAATGGTTGAGGAATCGGAGTGCTCCGACCTTTGGCAAGTGGGACAAGGAGCACTGTGATATGTAAATGAAACCATCACATCTGACCCTGGGGCCATTGAAATACAGAAAGACATACATGGGTGTTTTCGGGCATTTAATTATCATTTACTATAAATTGACTACAATTATACTATTCATGGACTTTTGGTATTTACGCTATTTTCTGGCATTGTGAGTTGTAGATAAACTAAATCATAATAACCAATGGTCCCGTGAGAATGCCACTGTCAGGGAAATATGTAGAGTTGTTTTAATTAGTTTTAAGGATATAAGTTCTTCTTCTTTCTTTCAATATACAATACTCCTTCTTATCCGAGAGGATTACATACTGTTGCATGCGTGGAAATAAAGGAATATTTTAATTTGAGGTCTTGATACTATATTAATAATCTGATAATACTACCCGTGTCAACTGTGTAACTTAAGGGTCATTTAAGTAGGAAAATTCAAGTGAAAACCATTTGGTTGAAAAGCGTGAAAGAGGGGTATGATTATTAAATTACCTACACAAATGTGAAGATTTATAAATAAAAATAAACTCTGGCCCCTTTGCACTGCTCTGTGATATTGACTATTTTAATATCTTTTTTTATTTTTTAAAATTAGAATTCGTTATACAAGGTATAAAAGCACCGTGTATTTTTGCACTATTTTCATAAAAACATGCAACAAATATTTTAATGTTTAAATATCAATTCCTGCTGTATTTTTAGTTATAAATCTTCACCGCCGCGGCTTATGTAGGTTATTTCATAATTATACCCCTCTTTCATGCTTTTCAACAGAGACATATAAAACCCGAGATTGGCAACTCCTATATACTGCTATTAGCCCGCAGCGAACTATCGCGGTTCGGGGGTATACTTGCCACTTTGATAAACTAAAGGATTTGTTAATTTACAATTTTTTACTAAAATTCTAATTGCAACATGTTTATAAGACTTATACCCATTGTAAGAAACAAGTTGCATACAAATTTGAAATAAATTAATTGGATTTTATTGCATTTAAAAATGAGAGAAAAATTGAATTTTTCATCTTTTGACGGGTTGGTGATACTTGCCCCTTTGATAAAGGATTTGTTAATTTTCAATTTTTTACTAAAATTCTAATTGCAACATGTTTATAATACTTATACCCATTGTAAGAAACAAGTTGCATACAAATTTGAAATAAATTAATTGGTTTTTATTGCATTTAAAAATGAGAGAAAAATTGAAATTTTCATCTTTTGACGGGTTGGGGGTATACTTGCCACTTTGATAAAGGATTTGTTAATATTCAATTTGTTACTAAAATTCTAATTGCAACATGTTTATAATACTTATACCCATTGTAAGAAACAAGTTGCATACAAATTTGAAATAAATTAATTGGTTTTTATTGAATTTAAAAATGAGAGAAAAATTGAAATTTTCATCTTTTGACGGGTTTGGGGTATGCTTGCCACTTTAATAAAGGATTTGATAATTTTCAATTTTTTACTAAAATTCTAATTGCAACATGTTTATAATACTTATACCCATTGTAAGAAGAAAATTGCATACAAATTTGGAATAAATTAATTAGTCTTTAATGAATTTAAAAATGAGAGAAAATGGAAATTTTAATCTTGGGGGTATACTTCCAACTATGATAAAGAATTTTATTATTTTCAATTTCCGTGCGCTTCGTTTCTTCTCTCTCTTTCTCTCTGTGAAGAAAAAACTTGTGTACACGATAAGGTATTAGGGAATGAGGAATTTAATTAGTGATATCCGGTTTACGGGTAATTAATGAACATCGATAGCTCATGTAATCACTACCGATACTGAGGATGGATACACTTCGAATCTGCAAAGGGATTAGTGACGAGGGGATTCTCTCAATGAGGAATGTCCAATAAACGAGCAAAACTGCAATTAAAATTAATAAATAAATCGTTTCAATTGACTATATACTCGTGACAGTTTTTTTGTAATAAAAGAATAAAAGAATTATATTTTTATCCAGTCCATGACAATCGGCACAGAAATAAAATTCTCACATTCGCTAAATTAATATTAGAACCACATGCAAATAAACACTTTATTTTATTTTATTTATTTATTTATTTATTTATTTATTTATTTATTTATTTATTTATTTATTTATTTGAATTGTCACTTTCATATGTATGTATGAAAAATCGTATATGTTTGCAATATAAGTACTTTAGAGATTTTATTTCCAGACACGTAATTAGAAATAAAATAACGTTTCTTTCTTTAATGCCTGTGAAAATAAAGGTTGTTAAAATAGTGTAACAGTTTCTATAAAATTAGCTGTATATGTAAGTTAAGAAAAAAATCCAAATATTTTCTATATAAATCTCTGCAAAAAATCGTTATCCGTAAATCATGCTAATTTTCAAAGCAATTTTGTAGAAGGATATTTGTCATTAACGTAAAAGTTTTAAAATCAAGATGCAGAAGTAATAAAAAATATCAATGTGAAATTATCATACTTTTAATTAAACGCAACTTTACGTTTTTTTAATCAAAATAATGATATCTAAGTCAATTACCACCTATTTACATACGCGAGGTTACTTCAAAGTTTACATGTCGGCATGTACTATATACACATGCCCTGGCGGATCTCCTTGTGATCTCGATGCTAATTTGCATATCAAAAGTGGCCGCGATTTATTACGGGATTTCGTGAAGTTGCCAATCTCGGGTTTTATGTGTCTCTGTTTTCAACCAAATGGTTTTCACTTGAACTTAGATGACAATGGATGTTCGGTCATTGACTGAGCTTGGTACAAGATAATGGGTATTCGTATAAAAAGATTGGGTCAGTCGCGCGCAGAGCTGGAGCTGAGTTGTTGCAGCTAACATCATCAGTTCATCACACCCATACTGGAAGGCTATATTCACTGTTGCAGGCTCACAGATACAGTAGGTACTTAGACATTGTTAAGTGATACAGTCGAATCCCTCTCGAGACAGTTCCTAGTGCGAGAAAGTTTGTCCGCAGGGGCTCGGGGGAATGTTATTCTCATGTGTCCTAACTTCGTGGTAGTGTCAAGTTCATAGCGTTTTGTTTATACCGGATGTCTATCACAAGAAGCACATCACTGCACACGTTCAAAGTGAAAAAAGACGCCATAATTGTTCAACTTCACATTTTTGTTAGAAAAATATTTAAAATATGACTGAAAATTACGAAAATATATAAAAATATCGGAAATTTTAATTTTTATATATCCTTACAATAAATCAAGACGTAAACTATGTCGTCTACAAATGGAGTCTTTGACTTATTTATCCGATCCTGGTTTTAAACATTTAGTACCAGGTAAATAAAGTTTTTAGAATCAAAAACGTGTGACACTTCACCATTTTCAGTAAAATCTATGCATTTTTCACTGTATAATATGAAGTAAAAACGAGGTCAATTGCTCATGTCATACCAGAATTGTATGGTCTTTTTTTTTCTTGTTATCCAAGACCTGATTATGTTGTAAATCTAAACTACACTACTTAAAATATTTCTTTTAGAAAAAATTAGTTTTTTTTTAAAAAATTGATCACATGATCCGGGAGACCTCCCACGAACTTTCCACACATTCTTCAAAATAGCATCTTACCCGAGGGTATTGTTTACAAATTATGTTTACCGGTATGTAACGAAAATAGCCCAGATTATTTCAGATTTTGAAAGTGAACTGACAAGAAATTTGAAGTAAGACTCAAATGTTATTGTTTGGTGACAATTGCCCATTGATTTTTTGACACAAACTGTTAATACCACGAACTTACGACACACAAGGATATAAACTAAAAATAATATTCCCCCAGCCCCTGTGGTTTGTCATCTTGTTTGTTGAAGGTCGTTTTTTCTAGACACAGATTTCCTTCACCGTCCATGAACTGACGTCTGGATATTATAAGTGGAAAAATCTAGACTATGGCATAAAACTATTGCTTTATCTTACTCCACAAACATCCTCTGATGTGACAGCTATTTTGTAGCAACTTTCACTAAATTTTAATATTAAAGTTCCTGACAAATTAACCTGTCACAGCTATTTAAAATCACCTATCAATATTTCCGCTAACAAAAAACTGGATGATAAATGTCTGTATGGTTGAAAAATAATCCTTCAAAAATTGAGCTAAACCACGACTGCAAGTTTAAAAAAATAGCCATTAAGGGGGAAACTACTCTAAATAAAATCTCTGACAAACATTCCCTTAAAAATAGTTCCTCTATAGGCAGTGGCGGATCCAGAGTCTTGGTGAATGGGGGGGGGCACAAGTATGCGTGAAAGGCGCTATCTACTAGGGGGGTCTGGGGGCATGCTCCCCCAGAAAAATTTTGCTTTTTTCAGTACAAATGGTGCAATTTCCTGCATCTTGAACACTGTCGAGCATGCTTTTTACCTCGCATTCAAAGTGGATCTAAACCAGTCAAAGAACTAATCAGTTTAGCTTATTTAAAAAAAAATAAAAATAATATTGACGCTGGTGGCTATGAGTGTCGGCGAGTTCATAGTATCGTCTATCAACTGTACTGTCGAAATTTGTCGCCGTCGGTAACTTGTATTGTCGTCCTTTTTATCTGTCCAGGTGTAATTGTGCACCCTAGATCCAGACCAACTCTTTTTTGCGTTATATTAAAGGAGTTTGTTCAACCTTTGGAAGTTCATCCATCAGAGGGATGCCAGTGTTTTGATTTAATTTGGTCGATAATGGATGAAAGTGGTCTGGGTGATCCAGTTGGGTTGATAAATCAAGCTCATCAGTGGAAAGTCTTTCTGTTTGAATCCCGGTCCTAAGTTTGATTGATCATTGATTAATGGGGTTTAACTTTTAAGTCAATAATATTCCACTTATATCGAGACGTCACCAGCTATAGGTGTAGGTGCAGAAATATCTGTGCTTTGCGGTGATGGCATTATACAGTGAAGGTTCTTTATCTTGCCACACCTACCGTGACAAGGGGCCTCGGGTTTTAAGGTTTTTCCGAAAGGCCTGCATTCATTTTTAATGCCGAGCGAACAGTCACTACACTTTTTCAATTCTTGGGTCAGACCTGACCAGAGACTAAACCCTCGACCTCCTTGACTTACGGAGCAAGCACTCTACCAACTGACCTGCCCGCTACATGTACCGAAGGGGTAGGTCTCCTACTACCACTACCCCCTTTCCACACTTGTTTAAAATGAACTGTATGACATCCATCTGGACTTTCAAGTTAATTTTATTATTTGATTAGTTTTAAAATGACTGGTTAGTCAGTTTCTTCATTGTATAATGCGCATTAAAAGTGCAACCGAACACAAGAATCTTGTCACTAGCAAAAAAAAAAAAAAAAACTGATTATTTTAGACGGATTTGTTCCGTAAAGCCGATAAACGGGCGAATAGAATAAAAAGTCAAATGAGACAGATTTTTCCCATTAAAACTAATTAAAAAATGTATAAAAATTGTACAAAAATTTGGACTTTTATATGGAAATAGAACATCGTGCTATAAACATATACAAAAAAGATAATCTTGTGTGCTAAAAATCAGTTTTCTCTCTCTCTCTCTCTCTCTCTCTCTCTTGGCCATATCGGTAAATTAAATGAATTCACGTATGATTAATGGAATCACTCTTCATGGAAGTCTCTTAATTAGTATTACTAATTAACGTTGTCTACTGGTTACCTGGTTTCTTTCACGCCTCAACGATCAGGTAAATAACATTATCACCTAAGACTGGTCAGTACTACCTGGATTCTTTCATGCTTCAGCGAACTGGTAAATTACATCATCACCTGATTGCAATTTCCTACCTGTGTACACAAATTAATTAATCAGTGCCACTAATTAACTGGTCATGACGCTGGTTGATTGACAATTAGCAGTGAGAGAGGGGGAAGGTCGGGGCAACTGGGGGGGCACGGGCCCCCTGTGCCCCCCCGCTGGATCCGCCACTGATACAGTGCTTCAGATTGTCGGTGCGCCCGCGCCAATCCCGCATTATTTTAAAAAATGGCGCATAACATTTTCTTCTAATGGGTCCACCTGGCGCATGGTTTTTCTTAGCCAAATTGATCGTTAATAATTTCTTCCCAAAACTACATATTAGATTCCATGCGGTTTTCCGATTTGACTTTCTGTTTTCGTTTTCTATCGGAAAATCTCTAGCATCTTTGTTTATCTCATAATCAGCATGTAGACAGGACTCCCGACAAGCCCCTTCTCTTTGCTCTATGCGTCGGTTATTAACATTAATATTCAAAGGGGGAGAACTCGTAATAAAACTTTTTATGACCTCGGACGTTGTCGTTCATTTAATATGCTAGCGGCAACCATGGCTATGAGATGCAGACGACTCTATTCACATTTTTAAAACAACACAAAGCGCAGAGAAGTATATACACATAAAATGAATCATGGAGTTGAAAGAGTTTAAAATATATCGTAAGGGTTAACAAAGTATAAATTAGCAGATGACAAGATCGCTTTTGGTGCATTATATGAAGATGTCAAGTGCCGACTTTCACTTTCAGTCACGTGGTCGTGGCATAACATTTAATTATGTGGCAAAACATGACCCACTATAACAAGAAATGACCCCTTGTTATTGGACCTGGTGGGCCCTTGTGGCCCACTATCTGTAAAAACAATCTGAAGCACTGCTGATAGTCCATTTTAAAATAACTATTTTTCATTATTATGTTGGACAATATAGTATACTTAAATGATACGGACTATATAAATCAGTACACATGTTTGCACATTGGCAGCCATTGTTGTATACAATGGGTAACGGTACTTGCTGTATAGTTCCTCCTGTCACAGTTTGCGCAAGCAGACCCACAACAACTGAAATAATGAAAAAATCCCCAAAATCACCAGGAAGAATATGGTCAAAACGTTGAAGTTTGTTGGCCATGTTTAAAGTGAATATCATCATTTCAATTTTTAGGAAAAATATTGAAAATATTTATGTTCCATTTCTATTGAAGAAAATCGTCATTTAAACTCAGATTTAATTAGTCTTTTTCCACAACCAATGCCAAATTTCCCCCACATTGCTAAACACATGTTTCTATACACCAAAGTATTTTGTCCACTTTTTTGAAAGTGGAGTAGTCTCCCTTTGTAGGAATTCTCTAGAAATATCCACCTTCTGGTAGTTAATATATTTTTTAGATATCTTTGTGTCGTAGGTTTTTCGGCGTATTAAGACAGAATCGTTTCAAAAAATTTTAATAAGAGCTCATTTGTGACATTTGGCTGGTAAATCAAATTAAGACAATCTTCTTTATCAAATTAAACCATAAAATTTTTCATTTCATATGGCAATTTGTTCGGAGAGGAAATTTTGTCTGCATGTCTGTTTACAATGGTATTTTTTGGAATGTCATATGTTTTCGGGGCATGTCATTGGTCAACAGAAGGAGTGACTCGAAAGCGAAACCGGATTATAAGGTAGCTCTATACTGCCTAAAATGTATACAGCTCTTGAATGCTAGTTAAAACTAAACATTTTATATCTCAGGGCTCAAAATAAGGGCGAAGTTGGGCGATATCTTCGCCCTGTTTCCAAAAACTTCGCCCTAAACTGTCACAAAAGCGAAGTTCTAGTCGCCCTAAGTTTTGACAAGTTTATTTAACCCCTAAGGCGCCTCCTATGTATTACACACATTCAACGGTAAACACAGGTAACTCCCGATATATCCAGGTGTTTTAATCCGATAATTAGCTTAAACTGAGATCATCCATGCATATCATGGATTCATCAACCTGTTGACTGATGTAATTAAAAGCCATCTTGGTGAAAAACCTCGGATATTTGCCATAAAGAACGTCTGTACCCCAGTATATAAACGGGGGGGGGGGGTTATTGAACAAAATAGTAGATCGTTTTTTGTATGAAAATTTAATAAAATAACAATCCCTCAAAGAATGTTGCCTTTTCACAAAGGAATCCATAAATAAAAGCATTTTCTGATAGAATGATTGCAAATGAGTAGTATCATCTCTAAAAATTGGGAGTCAGACACAGCAGCCATGTTTGTTGCTATTGATAAACACATGGTTGACAAGGGGATAACTCAAAAATAATGGTGCATGTATTTTATTTATTTATTTATTTATTTATTTATTTATTTATTTTCATTTATTAGTTTTACTTCTTAATATGTTGTTAATCTTTACATTATTTTTTTAAAAATAAAAATAATGTTTTAAAGAAAATTGTACATGTATTTCACATTTACATTGAAATTAAGACATTTAGTGATGTGATATGATCAATGCATTTTGCTTCAAATAAAAGAGCATAATTTAAATAGCTTTTAGATAACAAAATAAAAAAAAAAAAAAGAAAAATTAAGATAATTATGAAGAAATTTATATAATAATTTATTTGGATTCAATAAGTAATATTACAATTTATGTAATATTCAAGTCTTCTGTAGGGATACTCCCATTTAAAGTCAAACATATTGGGAACATGTGTCGCTATGTAAATTTCCCTCGCGGTGGAAAAACTTCTCCCTATTTTGAAAAACTTCTCCCTAATCTTGGCTGAGGGAGAAGTCACTTCTCCCTGTTTCAAAATCTAATTTGAGCCCTGATATCTTAATTTTTTGGTTCACCAACTTCGTTTTATTCTAGTTATTATTTCCTTTTGGTGAAATAACCCAAGTAAATTCACAAAACCACACATATGTGGTTTTCTGATGTAGCTGATTGCATGAGTTTATTGTGCGGACGGTTACATTACAAGAGTGCGCTCACACACAAGTGTAATGTATGCATCCTCACAATAAACTCGTGCAGTATTTGGTGTTGAAAACAACCTTTATCTATTGACTGTGTATTGTCAAAATAATAACATAGCACAATTATTGGTTGCACTAGAGATTAAAAGAAAAGTTCCATGTATGCTCAATTACAGTGAAAATGTTATCCCTAACTATACCAACGATGAGTTTAGGAGTCGTTTTAGACTCAATATGTCAACTTATTATGCTTTAATAGAGGATGTTTCACAAAATAATGGCAAAACTGTAATTCCCATGGAGAAGCAAGCATTAATTTTTAGCTCACCGGGCCTAAAAGGCCATGTGTGCTTTTGCCATCACTTGGCATCCGTCGTCCTCGTCCGTCTGTCGTTAAAGATCAACTCCTCAGCAACCACTGGGCCATTTGCAACCAAAATTTGTCACAACAGTCCTTAGGTGGTTTACTTTAAAAATTTTGTCCGACATGTCCGCACCTAATCCAAGATGGCCGCCAGCGGGGACCATAGATTAACATTGGACCCTATGGGAAAATATGTTCAAAGATATTTTTCTCTGAAACTACTGAGCCAATTGGAACCAAACTTGGTCACAGTAGTCCTTAGATGGTACCTTCTGAAACTGGTGTTTTTTTAAGTCTCCACTAATTCAAGATGGCAGCCAGAGGGGAACATAGGTTAACATTGGACCCTATGGGAACAATATCAAAGATCTTTTTCTCTAAAACCCTTCAGCCAATGGGAACCAAATTTGGCCACAATAGCTTTTGGATGGCCCCCTACAACATTGTGATTTTTGAGGGCCACACCAAATCCAAGATGGCCGATAGCGGAGAACATATTTTAACATTGGATAATATGGGAAAATATGTTCAAACATATTTTTCTCTGAAACTACTGAGTCAATTGGAACTAAACTGGGCCACAATAGTCATTGGGTCTTTACATTTGGTATTTTAAAATAATATCTGCATTTAAAAATCAACTCCTGTGAAACCACTTGGCCAATTGCAACCAAACTTTGTGACAATAGTCCTTGTGTGGTCTACCTGAAATATTGACATGTTCGCACGTAATCCAAGGTGGCCACCATAGTACATCTAGTGATATTTATTCTTCTAGTGGGGATATAAACGTCATTTTAATAATGTAGAATTGCTAGTAACACATTCAATACATTTCTTTTACAACTGTTTTATTCTAATGATAAACATTTTGATTACCAATTTATCATCAAATATGTTTAATAATCTGTTTGATATCAAATATTATTATAAGCCCTTTTCTGATTGGTTAAGAAAGGCATTTTGTGAGCCCAATAAATTGTTATATTAACGGCGCAATAATGCATGCAACATTTTTATGACGTAACAATGGGTAATGTTCACCGCGCAAAAACGAACCGACATTATGTGACGTAACAATGGGTAATGTTCACCGCCCAAAAACGCATTGAAAGAAGAAAAGGATACTTTTTTACGTTTTGTACTATAAAACATTATAAAATGGTGATAAAATCATTGGTCATATAAAATTATAATAAAACAATCATTGACTTTCGAATCGGTAGACATAAGGATTAATCAACCTCAAAACCATAATACAGTTGACTCTCATTATCTCGAACTCAACGGGGAAATGCAAAAAGTTCGACTTATCCGGAGTTCGAGATAACCGATGTTAAAAACGGCAACAAAAGGGAAGTAATTTGTACACGCCTACCGGAAGTCGCTTCCGGTTTTATCTTGTCAAACTGTATGTCATCGGCATTTACATTTTAAGATGCAATGATAAATGATTTAATTATGCATTTTGTTTTATAAGATTTTCTTTAATTGCTCAAATCGGTCAATAACTGATTGCTCTATTGTTATTAGCTGACAAATAGTGGAGTCCGCTTTGGTCTCCATACCAGTTTCGCTTTGTGTACTTTAATCACCCCAAGCTACCGGTCGTATTGAGTAATGTTCACATCACACGCTTTCGGCAGCCATGTTCAGCTTGGCAGTAATTATAACACCTGCTAATCTCCTTGATGGTTTAATTGCTTATCCAAGGGATAATAATTAAGGGCTTAAGGAAATTGGGAGGTCAGTGCAATGTTGTAATTTCAAAATCAACATGAGGCCGACAGTCAGATATTTTATTTATGTCGTTCGGAATGTTTTTTCTACCAAAAAATCTGTAGGCGTTGACAAATTTGATTTTCCAAAATTTTTTGTTCGAGTTAACAAATTTAATTTTCCTAAATGTTTTGTTCGAGTTAACAAATTTAATTTTCCTAAATTTTTTGTACAAGTTAATGAGTGTAATTTCCCTAGGATTTTCATTCAAGGGGACGAAAATATTGTTCGACATATCCGATATTTCTAGATATCCGAGTTAGAGATACCCGGAGTGATTTTGGTTTAATAAAAAACAACTCTTTTTAAAAAAGTTCGAGATATCCGGTAGTTCGAGATAACGAGATTCAACTGTATTCACCTTGGCCCACAACCTCGGTAAATATAATGTGTTTGAGGTTGATAAATCCTTATGTCTACTCATCAAAAGTCAATAATTGTATACTGTAGAATCTCATTATACAGGTATAGTATCGGATATCTTATATTTGCTCATCACGGTGCCTCTTATAGCTTAGGTTCAAATCCCACTCGGGACAGATGGAATAACGAAATATCTCAAGTTGTTTGCCAAGGTAAATGGTTTTTTTCCTCTTTTCTGAAGAGACAGCCTTGGTATAAGCAGATAAGTGAAAATAAATTTGATTTGTGGTGTAAAACTCCTTTACTCCTAAATCTTACTAGCTAACTGCATTGTGCCAATCTACATATTGTACACTTACCTTTTGAAGTGCAAAGCATAAAAATTGATAGAAAATGTGCACATCATTAAATATGATATGAACTATAATATCAATTTCTTGATCGGCAGTTTCCATGTTGTTGTTTGAATGTGAACTTGTCCTCACTTCTGTTGTGTATAAAAGTCAAATTAAACACGGAAAGTTCGGGAATTCAGAATTACCAATATATTAATTTTTTTCACAGCTTGTAATAATATATGCATTGTAATTCTAAATATTGATTATAATCGATTATTGATATATTGTCCCACTCCTTTTGGGAGTTATGATCTTTTGACTTAAAAACCTGAAATAGGCGGCGGATATATTAATTTACTGAATTTGCTTGTTTTTATTCTATCTTCAGATATTTGGCCATGCTTAAATAGTAATCAGCTGCTTTTTAACAGAAATGTTGAAGTGTGTCCATTGACTTGGTCTGATGCAAAATATCTGTAAATAAATGTAGATAAGTCAAGCATATCATTCTATAGTTGTGTTAAAACTAAGGAAGAGATCTGTTAGAAAGATATATATGAGGCCAAGCCTTGACCTTATTTGGAAAGATACCAATGATTGTAACACCTGATTGAAATTACGATACATGTGACATCTCTCAAGCCTGGAAGTAATTTGAAACTGAAACAATACCAATTATTGTACATGTAGCACTTAATGCAATTATAATACATGTGACTCTTCTCTCAAGCCTAGATATAATTTGGAACTGGAACAATACCAATGATTGTATGTAGCACTTAATGAAATTATGATACATGTGACTCTTCTCTCATGGCTGGATGTAATTTGGAAATGGAAAGATACCAATGATTGGAACACCTGATTGAAATTAGGATACATGGGGCATCTTCTCTCAAGCAAGGATGTAATTTGGAACTGGAATGGTACCAATGATTGTATGTAGAACTTACTGAAATAACGATACATGTGACACTTCTCTCATGGCTAGATGTAATTTGTAACTGGAAAGATACCAATGATTATAGCACCTGATTGAAGTAACCCATAAATCTTGTCGTCACAGTCACATGTAACATTGAAATAAAATTTGCCATTTTTATTATCGAAGTTTCACAAACAATTACGATAGTTTTGATTGCTGAATTTTGAAATTCTGCACATAATTGGTCAATGTCAATGAATCATAACGTTTACATGTAACACAAGTTTTGCCAGGAATTCTGAATTAATTATAAAAGATTACTTATCCAGTTAGCATTTTCTATAAAAAAGACCGATAGACACAGTCATATTCTTAAAACTACTAAGGCTGTTCAGATAGGAGATCAATAAATGAAATATAATGTATGTCATAGAGAGTTGTCTCATTCCACTACCGCATCAAACAATGTAAAGGTTGATACAGGGAAAAAACAATGCATGTGTGATGTTTTAAGAAATCTAGCAGTCTGTCACATCACAAAATGATTCATACAGGTGATAAACCATATCAGTGTGATACATGTGATAAATGTTTTAAGCATTCTAGGAGTCTGTCACATCACAAAATGATTCATACAGGTGATAAACCATATCGGTGTGATATGTGTGATAAATGTTTTAGATATCCTAGCAAACTGTCACATCACAAACTGATTCATACAGCAGATAAGCCATATCGGTGTGATATATGTGATAAATCTTTTAGGGTACCTTACGATCTGGCCCGTCACAAAAGGATTCATACGGCAGATAAATCATATCGGTGTGATATATGTGATAAATATTTTATTGCCCCTGATTATCTGGCCCGTCACAAAATTATTCATTCAACAGATAAACCATATCAGTGTGATATATGTGATAAATGTTTTAAGAGACCTAGCATTCTGGCCGATCACAAAATGATTCATACAGGAGATAAACTATATCAGTGTGATATATGTGATAAATGTTTTAGGCATCCTGGTACTTTGTCAAAGCACAAAATGATCCATACAGGTGCTAAACCATATCGATGTGATATATGTGATAAATGTTTTAATCAATTTAGCAGTCTGGCCCATCACAGAATGATTCATACAGGTGATAAACCATATCAGTGTGATATATGTGATAAATGTTTTAGGCATCCTAGCAGTCTGGCTCGTCACAAAATTAATCACACATCAGATAAAACATATCAATGAGATAATTTGATAAATGTTAGTGGCCTTTGCAATATGGCCTGTCACAAAATGATTCATACAGATGATAAACCATATTGTGATATATGTGATAAATGTTAAATTACCAATGATTGTAATACCTGATTGAAGTTATGGTACATTGTTAAACACCATCACTCAACTTGTATAGGAGGATTCATGTAATGTATGGATAATGTGAGGAACTTAATATTCGAAGTTGTGATTTTCCTTTGAAAATAATGTTTCTCATTATGTAGAGCAAGACAAAATAAACACTTGTGCTGCCGATACATAAATGTAATCATCCATTGATCAAACTGACGGGTCAAAGATGTTTGCCTATACAGCTATACATATAAAAGTGATGTTTGTATTGAACAAGTTGAACATTTAATACATCAAAACAGTTAAATTGTCACAACATAACAGTCCTGGGATCAAGTACTTGGACAATTGTCCTGACCAAGTTGAAATGACGAGTGTAATTTTGTAACCATTGTATAGTCATTAAAACTTTAGGTTAGGCATAACAATATAGTGTTGATCAGGTCGGCAGAAACTCTTCTTTGAGGCGTTTTATCTCACCTGGGGAAGCCAAGTGAGCTTATGGTATGGCAAAGCGTGCGTCCCTGCGTAAACTTGGATCTTCTTCTCTATAACTTCTGAACTAATTAAGACCAAATTTGGTGTTAGAGGTCCTTGCTGGATAAAGATAAAAAAAAATGGGGTTCGGCTTAATCCACCAAAATCCAATATGGCCACTGTTACTAAAAATAGCAAAAACTTATTCTTAGTCAATTTAAATTTATATATGGGCCCATTTTGTTCAAATTTTGTACACAGATACTAGATAGATAGCCATTTAACATATGTAACAGGATTGGCTGTCCAATTTTTCATTTACGCAATATTGGTGTAATATGCAAATTAGATGTGTTAAAACTTCACTTTAAAGCCTATATCGTTTATTATCTTGATAACTATAAACTTATTCTATAGGCATATATATTGGAATATTGTTGGTATTGATGTCACAATTATTTTGATATATAGATTAAGGTCATTGGTTCAAAGGTCAAGGTTACAGATGCGAAAGAATACTGAAATGGTTCATTATCTTGAAAACTATTAACTTATTATAATATAGGCATGTATATTAGAATGTTGTAGGTATTGATACAACGATTATTTTGATGTTTAGAAAAAGGTCATGGGTCCAAAGGTCAATGTCACAGTAGCAAAACCATTAAATATCTCGAAAAATATTAACTTTTTGTATAGGCATGTATATTGGAATGTTGTTTGTTTTGATGTAATGATCATTTGATACCGTATAGCGGGTTATTTTGGCAGGGCTAAATTTTGGCGTTTTTGACCAAAAAAAGTCGGTTGTAAATTTTGGCGTATTTATTTTAGCGATTTAAACATTACAAGTTTTTATTTTGATGATTTTTATTACAATAAAAAACTGCTTTTAAATTCACAGTGCTATCTCGAAGTTTTCAAACTTCGTTTGTAAATAAAATGTTGAACTTCGAACAGCAAATCAGTTTTTGTTCTGTTTACGGCCCAAGTGAGCGGTAAAGGTTTTATTGGGCCTCTTGTTTAGAATAAATGTCAATAAATGTGTTCATTCTAAGTTATTTTTAGTTTTTATCATGATGTCATTGTCTGCAAATATTTCGGCAGTGAATACAATGTCTTGAATGTGATTTGAACCTAGGTGATAAGAGTTGAGTTATGGTGTTTAAAGTTCCAGTCAAGAATATTTTACTTATATTGAGACATCGCCAGCTATAGGCAAAGGTGCAGAAATTTTGCCTGTTTGTTGCACTGATGGCATTATTCATCAGGGTTTTTTTTTAATCTTTTCAAGCCTACCAAGACACGAGACTTCGTTTATTTTAAGTTCCCAACAGAAAGATTACTGTCACTTTCATTTTGTAATGCTGAATGTTTGGCTAAAGAACAGTTACTACCCACTCTAAGTCTTTGGTCAGACCTGACAGGGGTTCTAACTTACGGAACAAGCACTCTACCAAATGAGCTACCGCAATCATCCTAGGTGATAAGAGGCACTGTGACCCATTGCTGTGATGCACAGCTTTAGACATATGTAAAATAGGAAATCAATTGATGAAATATAATGTATTTCATAGAGAGTTGTCTCATTCGGCTACCGCATCAAATGATGTAAAGGTTGATACAAGGCTAAAACAATTCATGTGTGATATATGTGATAAAAAGTTTTTAACTTCAAGTGATTTGTCAGTACATGAAAAGATACATATTGAGGAAAACTTGGAAAGGATTCATACAGGTGATAAACCATATGAATGTGATATATGTAATAAATGTTTTAGCTATCCTAGCAATCTGGCCCGTCACACAACGAACCATACAGGTGATAAACCATATCAATGTGATAAATGTTTTAATGAGTTTAGCAGTCTGTCACATCACAAAATGATTCATACAGGTGATAAACCATATCTGTGTGATACATGTAAAAAATGTTTTAGGTATCCTAGCAGTCTTGCCCGTCACAAAAAGAACCATACAGGTGATAAATCATATCTGTGTGATATATGTGATAAATGTTTTAGGTATCCCAGCAGTCTGGCCTGTCACAAAATGATTCATACAGGTGATAAGTCATATCAGTGTGATATATGTGATAAATGTTTTAAGCATCTTCTTACTCTGTCACATCACAAAATGATTCATACAGGAAATAAACCATATCAGTATAATATATGTGATAAATATTTTAGGCATCCTGGTAGTCTGTCACATCACAAAAGGAACCAAACAGGTGCTAAACCATATCAATGTGATATATGTGATAAATATTTTAAGCATTCTAGCAGTCTAGCCTGTCACCAAAGGATTCATTCAGCTGATAAACCATATGAGTGTGATATATGTGATAAATGTTTTTATAATTCTAGCAGTCTGGCCCGTCACAAAATGATTCATACAGGAGATAAACCATACCAGTCTGATATATGTGATAAATGTTTTAATGATTCTAGCAGTCTGGCCCGTCACAAAATGATTCATACAGAAGATAAACCATACCAGTGTGATATATGTGATAAATGTTTTTATAATTCTAGCAGTCTGGCCCATCACAGAATGATTCATACAGGCGATAAGCCATATCAGTGTGATATATGTGATAAATGTTTTAGGCATCCTCTTACTCTGTCACATCACAAAATGATTCATACAGTAGATAAACCATATCAATGTGATAAATATTTTAAGGTTCCTAGCAGTCTGGTTCTTCACAAAAGGAATCATATAGGTGATAAACCATATCAGTGTGATAAATGTTTTAATAATTCTAGCAGTCTGGCCCATCACAAAAGGAACCATACAGGTGATCAATCATATCTGTGTGATATATGTGATAAATGTTTTAGGTATCCCAACAGTCTGGCCCTTCACAAAATGATTCAAACAGGTGATAAGCCATATCAGTGTGATATATGTGATAAATGTTTTAAGCATCTTCTTACTCTGTCACATCACAAAATGATTTATACAGGAAATAAACCATATCAGTATAATATATGTGATAAATATTTTAGGCATCCTGGTAGTCTGTCACATCACAAAAGGAACCAAACAGGTGCTAAACCATATCAATGTGATATATGTGATAAATATTTTAAGCATTCTAGCAGTCTAGCCTGTCACCAAAGGATTCATTCAGCTGATAAACCATATGAGTGTGATATATGTGATAAATGTTTTTATAATTCTAGCAGTCTGGCCTGTCACAAAATGATTCATACAGGAGATAAACCATACTAGTCTGATATATGTGATAAATGTTTTAATGATTCTAGCAGTCTGGCCCGTCACAAAATGATTCATACAGAAGATAAACCATACCAGTGTGATATATGTGATAAATGTTTTTATAATTCTAACAGTCTGGCCTATCACAGAATGATTCATACAGGCGATAAGCCATATCAGTGTGATATATGTGATAAATGTTTTAGGCATCCTCTTACTCTGTCACATCACAAAATGATTTATACTATAGATAAACCATATCAATGTGATAAATATTTTAAGGTTCCTAGCAGTCTGGTTCGTCACAAAAGGAATCATGTAGGTGATAAACCATATCAGTGTGATAAATGTTTTAATAATTCTAGCAGTCTGGCCCATCACAAAAGGAACCATACAGGTGATCAATCATATCTGTGTGATATATGTGATAAATGTTTTAGGTATCCCAGCAGTCTGGCCCTTCACAAAATGATTCAAACAGGTGATAAGCCATATCAGTGTGATATATGTGATAAGTGTTTTAAGCATTCTAGGAGTCTGACACATCACAAAAGGAACCATACAGGTGATAAACCATATCAGTGTGATATATGTGATCAATGTTTTTGGTATCCTAACAAGCTGGCCCGTCACAAAATGATTCATACAGATGATAAACCATATCGGTGTGATATATGTGATAAATGTTTTAGGTATCCTCTTACACTGTCACATCACAAAATGATTCATACAGGTGATAAAGTATATCAGTGTGATATATGTGATAAATGTTTTAATGATTCTAGCAGTCTGGCCCGTCACAAAATGATTCATACAGGAGATAAACCATACCAGTGTGGTGATATATGTTTTAATGATTCTAAGAGTCTGTCACATCACAAAATGATTCATACAGGTGATAAGCCATATATGTGATAAATGTTTTAATGATTCTAGCAGTCTGGCCCGTCACAAAATGATTCATACAGGAGATAAACAATACCAGTGTGGTGATATATGTGATAAATGTTTTAATGATTCTAAGAGTCTGTCACATCACAAAATGATTCATACAGGTGATAAGCCATATCAGTGTGATATATGTGATAAATGTTTTAATGATTCTAGCAGTCTGGCCCGTCACAAAATGATTCATACAGGAGATAAACCATACCAGTGTGGTGATATATGTGATATATGTTTTAATGATTCTAAGAGTCTGTCACATCACAAAATGAATTATACAGGTGATAAGCCATATCAGTGTGATCTATGCGATAAATGTTTTAATGATTCTAGCAGTCTGGCCCGTCACAAAATGATTCATACAGGAGATAAACAATACCAGTGTGGTGATATATGTGATAAATGTTTTAATGATTCTAAGAGTCTGTCACATCACAAAATGATTCATACAGGTGATAAGCCATATCAGTGTGATATATGTGATAAATGTTTTAGGCATCCTCATACCCTGTCACGTCACAAAATTAATCATACAGGTGATAAACCATATCAGTGTGATACATGTAATAAATGTTTTAGGCATCCTAGCAGTCTGTCACATCACAATAGGTACCATACAGGTGCTAAATCATATCTGTGTAATATATGTGATAAATGTTTTAATGATTCTAGCAGTCTAGCCTGTCACAAAAGGATTCATACATCAGATTAAGCATATGAAAGGTATTAATTTGATAAATATTACAGTGATCCTTGTTATATGGCCTGTCACAAAATGATTCATACAGGTGATAAAATATATCATTGTGATATATGTGATAAATGTTAAATTACCAATCATTGTAATACCTGATTGAACTTGTATATGAGGATTCACATAATGTATGGGTATTGTGAGGAACTTAATATTCGAAGTTGTGATTTTCCTTTGAAAATAATTTTTCTCATTATGTAGAGTAAGACAAAATAAACACTTGTGCTGCCGATACATAAATGTAATCATCCATTAATCAAACTGACGGGTCAAAGATGTTTGCCTTTACATACAATTTTTAGAAGATAACGTATTTACAATGTATAAACGTGATTTTTGTATTAAACATTTAATATGTCAAATCACTTTGTCACAACATAGCTGGCCTCGGATTAGCACCGGACACTTGTTTTGACAAGTTGAAATGATGAGCGTAATTTTATTTCCACTCAACCTAGTTTCATTTCCACTCAACCTTGTATAAAGTAGATTATTTCTAAGACATCATCCTTGATTTTAAAAAACCATTAGTCCTTAAATCTTTTGGGTAGGCATAACAATTTAGGGTTGATCAGGTTGACAAAAACACTTTTTAGGCCTTTTTTAGAATAAATGTCAATAAATATGTTTTAATTCTAAGTTGTTTTTTTTTTTAGTTTTTATCATGATGTCATTTTCTGCAAATATTTGGGCCGTGAATGTAATGATGACGATAAATAAATAACACTTCTAATGCCTATACAATACAATAACTTCTAGTTGTAGAGAGGCTACATTTGTGAAAAAAGAGGGGAATATTAAATTTGAAATTCCATCCTTTCAGAATTTTCTTCTCAAGAGTAATTCTCTGAAACTACGAAGACCTATAGTATTTACAAATCTGTGTGCAAAGTTTCAACATTGAAAGCAGATACACGTAGGCATTTTATTAAACTGAGTTTGTTTGCTCAACTTTCCTGGGCGTTATCATGGCCCTTTGAACATAAGTAGAAATTACTGGCAGGGTATCCTTAATTGGCTTGTTAGCATTAGAATTTCTCATTTAAATGATTAGCACCTAAGAAAATGCTGCATATTTCCCGGAACAAAGCTACATGGGAGTGGAATGGAGTAATATTTCTAGAAGCAAATTGGTAAACATTGTTACACTAGAATCTGAACTAGAAGAATTCTAACCTAGGCAGTGAGAAGTGCTGTGATCTTTAAGCACATGCTAAATTTACAACCTCTACAGGACAATAAATAGGATGTATACACCGCTTTTAAAACATAATTTCAATCAAGTTAAGATTTTTTCACTTATATCGAATATTAACTTTAATATTCCAATCAAGGTTTCTACTTATAATTATGGTGGTCAGTTTAAGAATGGTGGAGGAAACCCGATTTCCTAGAGAAGTCTACTGACCTTCAGCAAGTTACAAACATTCTCACAATAGGATCTTTCCAGAGTGGGATTTGAACCTAAGTGATAAGAGGCACTGTGACCCATTGCTGTGATGCACAGCTTTAGACATATGTAAAATTACAACCTGTTTATCTAACCTTAGCAGTTCAAGATCGTTTAATGAGAACAAAATCATCATATCTTTTTTCTTCTCAATAAAACCTAGATTTAAAAATCATTTAGACCACGTAAACAATAAACATCAGATATAAATATTTTTACCTGAATCATACCTGCCAACCTTCCCTAATATCAAGGCAAACATTATGGAATCTCCCGCTATCACCGCTTCTCCCGCGCGGGAGGTTGAAATATCCCAGATTACCCCCCCCCCCTTCGAAGTCTTTTTTATGTATTTAATGGTTAAATTAAAAAAAATGGTATATAACACAACTAAAAATGAGCAAGTAGAAGATTCAAATTAATTTATATACCTAGATGCTTTAGTAGATCGAGACGGAGGAGGGGATAAAGATATAAAGAACATGTTGCTGAAAACCAAGGAGATCATTTTATAGACTAAGAAGGATTTGGAACACCAGAAATATTGGAAGGAATACAAAGATAAAACTATTTAAGATTTTGGTAAGACCAGTACTGCTTTATGGAAGTGAAACGTGGAAATAACAAAAAAGACGAACACCTCATAGACATCTTCCAAACAAAATGCACTAGAAAGATATTAAAAAACAAGATAGCAACAGACAGTCACAAATGGAAAAATATTGTAAATAGCTAGACTGAACAACATAAGCTGTGAGATCAGAAGAAGAAAATGGAACTGGCTGGGGCACATACTGAGGAAAAGGGAACAAATGACTGCAAGACAGCACTAGGGTGACAATTAGAGGGGAAAAGAAAAAGGAGAAGACCTAAGTCCACATGGAGGAGAACGACTGAAAAGGAAAGAAACTCCGCAGGATTATCAGCTGTAACACACTGATAACAGCAGCGAAGGACGGGCAAAAATTGAAGTATAGCGTTACGGCCTTATGTGCCTTCTAGCAAGGAGACAATTAAGGCTAAGGCGACCTTGACCTTTGAACCCATTACCTTTATCTATAAATCAAATTCATCATTTGGTCAATGCTTACAATATCCTATGTACATGCCTACACAAAAGTTTGTAGTTTAATCATTCAGTCATTTGCATGTGACCTTGACTTTTGAACCTATGACCTTTATGGATATATCAAAATGACCGTAAGGCCATTACCTACAATATTCTAATATACATGCCTATACAAAACGTTGATAGTTTTCCAAATAATCATTCATTGACAAATATAGAAGTTTAGCAGTTTCCTCTTTAAGAACCTTGCCATTTCCCCATGTATGATTTGTGCAAATCTGAATCTACATGCACATGGAATATCTAAGTTATTCTTGTATATTCAGAGAAGATTTTTACTATTCCCTTTTATAGAGCCCTAAGGGGACACAACTCGCTCGTTTGTGTAAATCGGAAAATTAAACCCATCTGACCAAGGCATTATTGACACAAAGTTTCATCAAATTTGGCCTGTTAGTTTTGGAGGAGATGTTTACAATTCATACACATATTGTTTTTTCCCTATTAAGTCCATTTATGACAGGTTTATTCACTAACGAATTTATTCATGGCCGGGGTGTTGATTTATTGTGAATCTACAGATGGTCGGGGTGTTAATTTATTGTGAATCTACAGATGGTCACGGGTCCATGTTGGATTTGTATTTTGAAGTAACTTTGCAAATTTCGTAAGAAAAATACTGGTATTCCTTAAAAACTTTCAGTTTGCCCTTCGAACTTGAACAACTTGTCCATGTCTGCAACGAAAAATCAATTTTTAATAAGTGAACACCAAGCAACGTTTTGTCAGAGAACAAAACTATTGTTGCAATGTTTTACAACAACACTAAACACAAATATATGTATGAAGAGATGTTCACAAAAATGCAGCTAAAGTACACTAAAATCCCAGCTAGGCGGTTTTTTATTATTGTTGCAGGTAAGCGTACACTGGGGAAAATAATACTTGTTGTAGTTTACTGTTAAAAGGTATATCTTGCATATGCGATTTGTATTCAAACTCTTTGATGTTTCTTTGTTTCAACTACCTTATAAAACGGTAAGATCAGCATTAAATTCAGGCGAAATTCAATCCCACGCCAAGGAGTTTGGTGGTTTTTCCCTGGCTGTCGATGATCAATTGTGTTTTTAGCTCACCTGAGTACAAAGTGCTCAAGTGAGCTATTGTGATCAGTCTTTGTCCGTCGTGCGTCAACTTTTCATTGTTAACACTCTAGAGGCCACAGTTTTTTTTATATCTTCATCAAACTTGTCAAGAACATTGTTCAGGTCAAAAGCTAAGTCAAGTTCATATATGGAATATGTTGGATCAATAAGTAGGTCACTAGGTCAAATCAAAGAAAACCCTTGTTAACACTCTAGAGTCCATATTTTTTGTCCAATCTTCATATAATTTGTCTAGAACAACGTTCATGACCAAAGCAAGGTCAATTTCGTATATGGGTCATGTTGGATCAATAAGTAGGTCACTAGGCCAAATCATAGAAAAACCTTGTTAACACTCTAGAGTCCATATTTTTTGTCCAATCTTCATATAATTTATTAAGAACGATGTTCATGACCAAAGCAAGGTCAAGTTCGTATATGGGTTATGTTGGGTCAATAAGTAGGTCACTAGGTCAAATCAAGAAAACCTTGTTAACACTATAGAGTCCATATTTTTTGTCCAATCTTCATATAATTTGTCCAGAAGTTCATGACCAAAGCAAGGTCAAGTTCGTATATGGGTCATGTTGATCAATAAGTAGGTCATAGGCCAAATCATAAAAACCTTGTTAACACTCTAAGTCCATATTTTTTGTTCAATCTTCATATAATTTGTCCAGAACAATGTTCATGACTAAAGCAAGGTCAAGTTCGTATATGGTCATGTTGATCAATAAGTAGGTCACTAGGTCAAATCATAAAAACCTTGTTAACACTCTAGGCCATATTTTTTGTCAATCTTCATATAATTTGTCCAGAACAATGTTCATGACCAAAGCAAGGTCATGTTCATATATGTCATGTTGGTCAATAAGTAGGTCACTAGGTCAAATCATAAAAAACCTTGTTAACACTCTAGAGTCCATATTTTTTGTCCAATCTTCATAAATTTGTCCAGAACAATGTTCATGACCAAAGCAAGGCCATGTTCATATATTGTTAATGTTGGGTCAATAAGTAGGTCACTAGGTCAAATCATAAAAAAACCTTGTTAACACTCTAGGGTCCATATTTTTTGTCCAATCTTCATATAATTTGTCCAGAACAATGTTCATGACCAAAGCAAGATCAAGTTCTTCTACTAGTCGGCGACACCTTTAGGGGTTTTGCGGGAAAGAATGGAACAATCAGAGGTTTTCTATTATTAGTAGAGCTCATCCACAGAACTTGTCATTTAAAAGTTTAACACAGACCTAACGGATAAGTGCCAAAACTACCAATAATTTGGTAAAGAATTGGTTACTTTATAATGGGTACGAATTCAAAACGGTACGTTAAATTTATTTTGACTTTAAACACTTATTGTGGATTTTGTGTACAAGATAGAAAAAATATAAAAATACCGTTTTTTTCGCAAGATCTTAAACTTTTTTCTGTCAATGAACGACTTTTTCGTACAGTGAACGGTTATTGAACAGGAGTGCGTTAAACGTAATTGTTTTCTGAAAAATCCATTTTTTGCATTTTTGACTCAAAAAATAAGTATGATCCATAATTTACCTAAAAATTTAACCTAGTTAGATAGCTAGATAGCATTAGACTCCATAAACTCAGAAAGTTTTAGCAAGATCTATAGGCGGCTTCAACTTCTTCCCCAGGATGCGCAAACCCCCACCCCGGCCCACCCCCCCCGAGCAGCACTGTCAAGGAGGGGATATCTCCCTCTTTGGAGTCTCCATAGGTTGGCAGGTATGTCTGAATGTTATAAATATATGTACCTGTTACCTGTAACCTGTCTGTAGAAACCACTATAGGCTTTTCGCCTCTCTAGTCCATTTTAATGAATTTCTTTAGACTAGTTTCTGTTCTATCCGGTTCCGGTTCGTAAATGGTCGGGTGGAATTTTAGATTTACTTTTGTCCAATGCTTGTTAATGGCACTTTTAAAACTGTTTAGAGATGGTTTGCTGACGAGTTCCGCTGGTAGTGAATTCCGTGTATTTGTCACACGTTGGCTAAAAGTTGCTTTCCTCATATTAGTTCTACTGAATTCTTTATGGAGTTTGAAATTGTGCCCCCTGGTGTTGCTTTTGAGTAGGAGAATATGTTTTTATCTACTTTGTCAATATTGTGTTGGATTTTGTACATTTGTACTACGTCGGATCTTTTTCTCCTATATTCCAGAGTTGGTAAACCAAGTAATTTTAATCGTGATGAATAAATGTGTGTCTTATGGATTTAACCAATTTGCTGGCTCTACGTTGGACGTTTTCTATCATAGCAGCATCTTTTTTGTACATTACCGACCAGACATTGCTGCCATACTCAGTGGCGGATTTAATTTAGGGGAGGGGTTGCGGGGGTTGCAACCCCCCCCCCCCCCTTTGAAAAATTTAAAGAGAGTGAGATATTGACTGATTAAAATTATTTTCTTGGCCCCCATCGGGGCTCTGCCCTATCTGCCCTAGACCCATCGTCTCTAGAAGCTCGCGCCTTCGGCGCTCGCATCTAGCATTGATATAATTCTCGCCCCTCCCTTCAAAAAATCCTGTATAGATCTCAACCCCCCTTTCAAAAAATCCTGGATAGTTCTAACCCCCCCCCCCTTTCAAAAAATCCTGTATCCGCCCCTGATACTCAAGATGAGGTCTAACTAATGATTTATATAGTGGTACAAAAGTGTCCTTATCCATATTTTTGAAGGTTCTTCTTAGTAGACCCAACATTTTATTTGCTTTTTTCACAGAGGAGTGGATATGGTCCCTGAAGGTTAATTTATGGTTCACTATTATTCCTAGATCTTTCTCTTCTTTTACTTTTTTGATTTCTGTACCATTCAAATTGTAAACTGGACTATCTTTATTTCCTAGGTGTAGGTGTTTGCATTTCTTCTCGTTAAATTTTAATTGCCACTCTTGAGACCAGTTATTTATTACATCAATATCATCCTGAAATATATTACTGTCTTGTCTGGTTTTGATTATCCTATATAGCTTTGTGTCGTCCGCAAAGATTTTAATGACACTTTGGACAGCTTCTGGCAGATCGTTAATAAAGATTAAAAATAGAATAGGTCCGAGAACACTTCCTTGCGGGATTCCACTAAGTACTGGTTTCCAATCTGATTTTTTACCGTTGAGCACTACACGTTGTCTCCTTTCCGACAAGAAGTCTTGTATCCAGTTGAGAATATCGCCTCCAATTCCGTATCCTTGGAGCTTTGCACATAATCTTCTATGGGGCACAGTGTCAAAAGCCTTTTGGAAGTCTAGATAGATGATATCTACATCCTCATTGTTGTCTATTGCTTTGGTCCAGTAGTCAATTGCTTCTAATAATTGTGTGTAGACCATAGAAATTAAATCGTGTGTATCAGAAATTATTCTTCTTGATGTAAACAACTGCCTAATAGAAGAATGTTCAAAGCTGTTGAGTATTTAACAGGACTCTGTTGAGTATTTAAAAATACCCCAACTGCACTTATATGGAAGCGGTTGGTTCTGCAATGGTTGAGGAATCGGAGTGCTCCGACCTTTGGCAAGTGGGACAAGGAGCACTGTGATACGTAAATGAAACCATTACATCTGACCCTGGGGCCATTGAAATACAGAAAGACATACATGGGTGTTTTCGGGCATTTAATTATCATTTACTATAAATTGACTACAATTATACTATTCATGGACTTTTGGTATTTACGCTATTTTCTGTCATTGTGAGTTGTAGATAAACTAAATCATAATAACCAATGGTCCCGTGAGAATGCCACTGTCAGGGAAATATGTAGAGTTGTTTTAATTAGTTTTAAGGATATAAGTTCTTCTTCTTTCTTTCAATATACAATACTCCTTCTTATCCGAGAGGATTACATACTGTTGCATGCGTGGAAATAAAGGAAATATTTTAATTTGAGGTCTTGATACTATATTAATAATCTGATAATACTACCCGTGTCAACTGTCACGGTAACTTAAGGGTCATTTAAGTAGGAAAATTCAAGTGAAAACCATTTGGTTGAAAAGCGTGAAAGAGGGGTATGATTATTAAATTACCTACACAAATGTGAAGATTTATAAATAAAAATAAACTCTGACCCCTTTGCACTGCTCTGTAATATTGACTATTTTAATATCTTTTCATTTTTGTACAGCGTGAACAAAGTGAACCTGTACTTTGTCATCGCTTTCTTCCAAGATATCGAGCTTCTTTGCTATGAAATTATAAGATATGAGTACACCTGGAAATAGTGCGCCTGATAAATGAGCGTGAAAGAAGTATATCTGTTTTATCGTGAGATATGTATTCTGAGACGGGTAATGCATTTGGTTACATATGCACATTTGGAATAAATTTTCGGAATACATTTCAGAATCTAGTAAAATATTGCGACGGGATGCATCTAATAATTTCTGCAATTTGGCGAACTGATCTCATGTTTACAATAAAAAGTAGTTCGAGAAGTTTGCGTCCTACGATGTAAAATCATAACTTTTAAGAAATGAACAGCAACGGCAGGTTGTTTAATTAATTCTTCGTGAAATCTACGGAAATTTAAATTTATTTTGAAGGTTATGATAACGTATTTTAATGTTGAGGCAATTGTGTCATATTTTAAAATGTTTATCGATTAGATTTTACTTCCGTGAAAGGGAGATAATTCGTACAGTGTTGTATGCAAATTTTAAATACAGTCGTTTTACCAGTTCCGAACGGGGTTTCATATAAGCGCTGCTGCAGACGTCATCCACAAGCAGGGGAAATAAAATTTATGTGGTGTAATAATACAAATGTTTACTGATTCCAAAATATCGACACCTGTCCTCAAAAACACGTGGTAGTATGTTTTCTTGAAAAAAGCATTTCCGTGATCACGATTTGTTTACATCGTTAAACTAGGTCACCAACAATCTGTCGTACATTTAGGAAGCGGTTGAAGAAACAGCAAATTGAGAAAGTTTTTTGCGATTCCTTTAATTGAACGGGATTGAAATTTTAGATTATTCGGTAGTAAAAATTCGGAACTGGTAAAACAACTAAATGATCCAGTTATGCATACAACCGCTAGAATGTACCCCCTCATAGCGACGGTAGGATCTGCAAAACTCTACTTTCTCTCTATCCGAAATGACAAAACGATCGGGTACAACTTTTTTAAATTTTAATTACCGATTGTCTTTTTCATATATTTATGAAATTAATTTTTTCTACCATTTAATTCAGCAATACATGGTTTGGTACATAAAAATTTGTTTCTTTGTTTTAAAATTAGAATTCGTTATACAAGGTATAAAAGCACCGTGTATTTTTGCACTATTTTCATAAAAACATGCAACAAATATTTTAATGTTTAAATATCAATTCCTGCTGTATTTTTATTTATAAATCTTCACCGCCGCCGCTTATGTAGGTTATTTCATAATTATACCCCTCTTTCATGCTTTTCAACCAAATGGTTTTCACTTGAATTTTCAGTCCTACTTAGATGACAATGGATGTCCGGTCATTGACTGAGCTTGGTACAAGATAATGGGTATTCGTATGAAAAGATTGGGTCGGTCACGCGCAGAGCTGGAGCTGAGTTGTTGCAGCTAACATCATCAGTTCATCACACCCATACTGGAAGGCTATATTCACTGTTGCAGGCTCACAGATACACTAGGTACGTAGACATTGTTAAGTGATACAGTCGAATCCCTCTTGAGACAGTTCCTAGTGCGAGAAAGTTTGTCCGCAGGGGCTCGGGGGAATGTTATTCTCATGTGTCCTAACTTCGTGGTAGTGTCAAGTTCATAGCGTTTTGTTTATACCGGATGTCTATCACAAGAAGCAGTTCAAAGTGAAAAAAGACACCATAAGTGTTCAACTTTACATTTTTGTTAGAAAAATATTTAAAATATGACTGAAAATTACGAAAATATATAAAAATATCGGAAATTTTAATTTTTATGTATTCTTACAATAAATCAAGATGTAAACTATGTCGTCTACAAATGGAGTCTTTGACTTATTTATCCGATCCTGGCTTTAAACATTTAGTACCAGGTAAATAAAGTTTTTAGAATAAAAAACGTGTGACACTTCACCATTTTCAGTAAAATCTATGCATTTTTCACTGTATAATATGAAGTAAAAACGAGGTCAATTGCTCATGTCATACCAGAATTGTATGGTTTTTTTTCTTGTTATCCAAGACCTGATTATGTTGTAAATCTAAACTACACTACTTAAAATATTTCTTTTAGAAAAAATTAGTTTTTTTTAAAAAATTGATCACATAATCCGGGAGACCTCCCACGAACTTTCCACACATTCTTCAAAATAGCATCTTACCCGAGGGTATTGTTTACAAATTATGTTTACCGGTATGTAACGAAAATAGCCCAGATTATTTCAGATTTTGAAAGTGAACTGACAAGAAATTTGAAGTAAGACTCAAATGTTATTGTTTGGTGACAATTGCCCATTGATTTTTTGACACAGACTGTTAATACCACGAACTTACGACACACAAGGATATAAACTAAAAATAATATTCCCCTAGCCCCTGTGGTTTGTCATCTTGTTTGTTGAAGGTCGTTTTTTCCAGACACAGATTTCCTTCACCGTCCATGAACTGACGTCTGGATATTATAAGTGGAAAAATCTAGACTATGGCATAAAACTATTGCTTTATCTTACTCCACAAACATCCTCTGATGTGACGGCTATTTTGTAGCAACTTTCACTAAATTTTAATATTAAAGTTCCTGACAAATTAACCTGTCACAGCTATTTAAAATCACCTATCAATATTTCCGGTAACAAAAAACTGGATGATAAATGTCTGTATGGTTGAAAAATAATCCTTCAAAAATTGAGCTAAACCATGACTGCAAGTTTAAAAAAATAGCCATTAAGGGGGAAACTACTCTAAATAAAATCTCTGACAAACATTCCCTTAAAAATAGTTCCTCTATAGTCCGTTTTAAAATAACTATTTTTCATTATTATGTTGGACAATATAGTATACTTAAATGATACGGACTATATAAATCAGTACACATGTTTGCACATTGGCAGCCATTGTTGTATACAATGGGTAACGGTACTTGCTGTATAGTTCCTCCTGTCACAGTTTGCGCAAGCAGACCCACAACAACTGAAATAATGAAAAAATCCCCAAAATCACCAGGAAGAATATGGTCAAAACGTTGAAGTTTGTTGGCCATGTCTAAAGTGAATATCATCATTTCAATTTTAGGAAAAATATTGAAAATATTTATGTTCCATTTCTATTGAAGAAAATCGTCATTTAAACTCAGATTTAATTAGTCTTTTTCCACAACCAATGCCAAATTTCCCCCACATTGCTAAACGCATGTTTCTATACACCAAAGTATTTTGTCCACTTTTTTGAAAGTGGAGTAGTCTCCCTTTGTAGGAATTCTCTAGAAATATCCACCTTCTGGTAGTTAATATATTTTTTAGATATCTTTGTGTCGTAGGTTTTTCGGCGTATTAAGACAGAATCCTTTCAAAAAATTTTAATAAGAGCTCATTTGTGACATTTGGCTGGTAAATCAAATTAAGACAATCTTCTTTATCGAATAAAACCATAAAATTTTTCATTTCATATGGCAATTTGTTCGGAGAGGTGATTTTGTCTGCATGTCTGTTTACAATGGTATTTTTAGCTCACCTGAGCCAAAGGCTCAGATGAGCTATTGCAATCTATCATCGTCCGTCGTGCTTCGTGTGTAAACTTTACATTTTAACAGATGTAAACAAGTACTGAAATGGTTAATTATCTCAAAAACTATAAACTTTTTGTATAGTCATGTATATTGGAATATTGTAGGTATTGGCCTAACGATCATTTTGATATATGAATGAAGGTCATAGGTTCAAAGGTCAAGGTCATAGACCCGAACAAATACTTAAATGGTTAATTATCTCAAAAACTATAAACTTTTTGTATAGGCATGTAAATTGGAATATTGTAGGTATTGGCCTAATGATCATGTTGATATATGAATGAAGGTCATAGGTTCAAAGGTCAAGGTCATAGAATTGAACAAATACTTAAATGGTTAATTATCTCAAAAACTATAAACTTTTTGTATAGGCATGTATATTGGAATATTGTAGGTATTGGCCTAATGATCATTTTGATATATGAATGAAGGCCATAGGTTCAAAGGTCAAGGTCATAGCTGTGAACGAATATTTAAATGGTTAATTATCTCAAAAACTATAAACTTTTTGTATAGGCATGTATATTAGAATATTGTAGGTATTGGCCTATTGATCATTTTGATATATGAATGAAGGTCATAGTTTCAAAGGTCAAGGTCATAGATGCAAATGAATACTTAAATGGTTAATTATCTTAAAAACTATCAACTTTTTGTATAGGCATGTATATTGGAATAAGGTACGTATTGGCCTAACGATCATTTTGATATATGAATGAAGGTCATAGGTTCAACGGTCAAGGTCATAGACACGAACAAATACTTAAATTGTTAATTATCTCAAAAACTATAAACTTTTTGTATAAGCATGTATATTGAAATATTGTTGGCATTTGCACAACAATCATTTTGATATATGAATGAAGGTCATAGGTTCAAAGGTAAAGGTCATAGATGCAAACGAATACTTAAATGGTTAATTATCTCAGAAACTATAAACTCTTTGTATAGCCATGTATATTGGAATATTGTAGGTATTGGCCTAATGCACATTTTAATATACAGATGTTGTAGCTATTTATAAATAATATATTGTAGCTAGACTTTAAATATGTTATATATAGCATACTTATATAATAATTATTATAATTAATTTGCAAAAATACTTGCATATTATTGGCCTTTACTGCTGAAAATTTTGATATTCTCTTTTATTAATGTCATTGACCATTGAACCTCTGCATAAGATATGTACTCTTCCTCAGGTGAGCGTCAAGGCCCATGGGCCTCTTGTTTGGAATGTCATATGTTTTCGGGGCATGTCATTGGTCAACAGAAGGAGTGACTTGAAAGCGAAACCGGATTATAAGGTAGCTCTAAACTGCCTAAAATGTATACAGCTCTTGAATGCTAGTTAAAACTAAACATTTTATATCTTAATTTTTTGGTTCACCAACTTCGTTTTATTCTAGTTATTATTTCCTTTTGGTGAAATAACCCAAGTAAATTCACAAAACCACACATATGTGGTTTTCTGATGTAGCTGATTGCATGAGTTTATTGTGCGGACGGTTACATTACACGAGTGCGCTCACACACAATGTAATGTATGCATCCTCACAATAAACTTGTGCAGTATTTGGTGTTGAAAACAACCTTTATCTATTGACTGTGTATTGTCAAAATAATAACATAGCACAATTATTGGTTGCACTAGAGATTAAAAGAAAAGTCCCATGTATGCTCAATTACAGTGAAAATGTTATCCCTAACTATACCAACGATGAGTTTAGGAGTCGTTTTAGACTCAATATGTCAACTTATTATGCTTTAATAGAGGATGTTTCACAAATAATGGCAAAACTGTAATTCCCATGGAGAAGCAAGCATTAATTTTTAGCTCACCGGGCCTAAAAGGCCATGTGTGCTTTTGCCATCACTTGGCGTCCGTCATCCTCGTCCGTCTGTCGTTAAAGATCAACTCCTCAGCAACCACTGGGCCATTTGCAACCAAAATTTGTCACAACAGTCCTTAGGTGGTTTACTTTAAAAATTGTGTCCGACATGTCCGCACCTAATCCAAGATGGCAGCCAGCGGGGACCATAGATTAACATTGGACCCTATGGGAAAATATGTTCAAAGATATTTTTCTCTGAAACTACTGAGCCGATTGGAACCAAACTTGGTCACAGTAGTCCTTAGATGGTACCTTCTGAACCCGGTGTTTTTTTAAGTCTCCACTAATTCAAGATGGCAGCCAGAGGGGAACATAGGTTAACATTGGACCCTATGGGAACAATATCAAAGATCTTTTTCTCTAAAACCCTTCAGCCAATGGGAGCCAAATTTGGCCACAATAGCTTTTGGATGGCCCCCTACAACATTGTGATTTTTGAGGGCCACACCAAATCCAAGATGGCCGCTAGCGGAGAACATATTTTAACATTGAATAATATGGGAAAATATGTTCAAACATATTTTTCTCTGAAACTACTGAGTCAATTGGAACTAAACTGGGCCACAATAGTCATTGGGTCTTTACATTTGGTATTTTAAAATAATATCTACATTTAAAAATCAACTCCTGTGAAACCACTTGGCCAATTGCAACCAAACTTTGTGACAATAGTCCTTGTGTGGTCTACCTGAAATATTGACATGTTCGCACGTAATCCAAGGTGGCCACCATAGTACATCTAGTGATATTTATTCTTCTAGTGGGGATATAAACGTCATTTTAATAATGTAGAATTGCTAGTAACACATTCAATACATTTCTTTTACAACTGTTTTATTCTAATGATAAACATTTTGATTACCAATTTATCATCAAATATGTTTAATAATCTGTTTGATATCAAATATTATTATAAGCCCTTTTCTGATTGGTTAAGGAAGGCATTTTGCGAGCCTAATAAATCGTTATATTAACGGCGCAATAATGCATTCAACAATTTTATGACGTAACAATGGGTAATGTTCACCGCGCAAAAACGAAGCGACATTATGTGACGTAACAATGGGTAATGTTCACCGCCCAAAAACGCATTGAAAGAAGAAAAGGATACTTTTTTACGTTTTACTATAAAACATTATAAAATGGTGATAAAATCATTGGTCATATAAAATTATAATAAAACAATCATTGACTTTCGAATCGGTAGACATAAGGATTAATCAACCTCAAAACCATAATACAGTTGACTCTCATTATCTCGAACTCAACGGGGAAATGCAAAAAGTTCGACTTATCCGGAGTTCGAGATAACCGATGTTAAAAACGGCAACAAAAGGGAAGTAATTTGTACACGCCTACCGGAAGTCGCTTTCGGTTTTATCTTGTCAAACTGTATGTCATCGGCATTTACATTTTAAGATGCAATGATAAATGATTTATCATTTAATTATGCATTTTGTTTTATAAGATTTTTTTTAATTACTCAAATCGGTCAATAACTGATTGCTCTATTGTTGTTAGCTGACAAATAGTGGAGTCCGCTTTGGTCTCCATACCAGTTTCGCTTTGTGCACTTTAATCACCCCAAGCTTCCGGTTGTATTGAGTAATGTTCACATCACACGCTTTCGGCAGCCATGTTCAGCTTGGCAGTAATTATAACACCTGCTAATCTCCTTGATGGTTTAATTGCTTATCCAAGGATAATAATTTACTAATTAATGAATCTGATAAGATGATATTTGATTATAATTTTATAAATTCAACGTAGTAATGAGGTATCAAATGAGATTGCATATCGCTGGTCACGTGAAGGTCACACTTTAGAGTCAAAATATGGCTGTAGAAACCCAACATGCCAAGGGTGGGCATTTGATACCTCATTACTACGTTGAATTTATAAATTATAATCAAATATCATCTTATCAGATTCATTTAATTAGTAAATTTTATAAATTCAACACGTAATGAGGTATCCAATGAGATTTTAGAGTTCTACAGACATATAACAAATTAATAAATAAACACAAACAAAACTAATTTTTGTCCCATCACCTTTTATGTACATATTTATGTAACATGTAAACAACAAATACATTGTCAAAACTGTAATAGTTACATCATGATCATGTAAACGAGTCAGAAAAGATTTTAATATATTGTGACTTAAAGTTTCTGTTGAAGATTGTCTAGTGACAGGTTTTTGTAAAATTTTCTAAGAGTACAGTCATTTGACCATCCAATAGATTTGAGGATGGCGTGAATATTTAGGCCAGACATGCTGGCAGCTGAAGCTGTAGCTGCCCGTGTACTATGGGCCTTGTACACTGAGATATCAACACCGGCTAATCCTAGTGTAGTCATTATCCATTTTGCATTGTTGCAGATGTGACAGCCTGATATGGTTTGCTGAAGCTTATTAAAAGTTGTTCAACATTGTTCGGTCTTATGTTTTTTGTTCTCGATAAATATTCCAACATTGTTTGTACTACGCAAACACTGTCATCAGTAGAAAACAGGGCTCAAATTAGATTTTGAAACAGGGAGAAGTGACTTCTCCCTCAGCCAAGAGTAGGGAAAAGTTTTTCAAAACAGGGAGAAGTTTTTCCGGCGCGAAATTTAATGTGCGGCAACGTGTGTTCCAAGCTGTTTGTCTTTATAAATGGGAGCATCCCTTTTAAGGACTTGCATATTACATAAATATAATATTAATTATTTAATCAAAATAAACCAAGATGTAAAATTCTTCTAATTATTTTTCCTTTTTCTATTTTTTTTTTTTTTTTTTTTTTTGCAATGTGTAGAATTATATATGTATATGTACAAGCTCAGTGCAGCTATACTGATATAATTTAAATTTAATATAAATATTGTTCTTAGTTTATTGTAATTAAAGCCTCTTAAATTATTGAAGCAAAACACATTGATCATAAATAAACAGTCCTAATAGTATTACATTGTCACATCACCAACACTGTCTAAATATTCAATGTAAATGGGAAGTACATATACAATTTGTTTTAATCATTATTTTAAAAATACAATGATTTTTAACATAAAAAATAAAAAAAAAATAAAATAAATTTAAATATATAGGCCCCTATGTGCACTTTTAGTTTTTGATTGAGTTTATCTCCCTTGTTTTAAAGCACATGTCACATGGATGCTGACTTCAAATTTCTAGAGATGATTTTACTTATTTCAATCATTTAATCGGAAAATGCTTTTATTTATGGATTCCTTTAAGAGGAGGCAACATTCTGAGAAGGTCTGTTATTTTATTAACTTTTCATGCAAAAAACGATCTAGATCTACTATTTTGCCCCCCCCCCCATACTGATAGAGACGTTTTTCATTGCAAATATTTGAGGTTCTTAATCAAGACAGCTTCTAATTACATCAGTCAAGCAGAGTGATGAATCCATGACATGCATGGGTAATCTCAAATTAAGCTAATTATCGATTAAAACACCTGTAGATATCGGATTTACTTGTTGTTTACCTTTCTATGTGAGGCGCCAGGGAGGGTTAAATACACTTGTCAAAACTTAGGGCGAACTAGAACTTCGCTTTTGAGACAGTTTAGGGCGAAGTTTTTTGAAACAGGGCGAAGATATCGCCCAACTTCGCCCTTATTTTGAGCCCTGAAAATGCTGGTAAACGAATGTTAGATAAATGTTTCCCAGTTTAGAGGTCTTTAATATAGCAGTGTACCTAGGTAACGATGGGCGTAGGTTGAAAACACCTCGCATAAATCTAACAATAAGTGGATGATCTCCAATCTTTCCACAGAAAACATTAGAATTGAATGATAACATTAAAGATAAGGCTGACCTGGCAGTATTTAGGGCACTGTAACCTTTACCAGACTGGAATAATTCCGTTAGAAATTCCAAAATTATATGTATAGATGTTGTAAGTGGAGTAATTTTCCTTTTACCACAAAATAGCAACCATTGTTTGAAATAACACCTATATTGTTGTTTTGTGGAATCTCTCCAGGATGCTTCGATAATATTGATAGTGTCCACTGGAATTTGCTGACTTCCGAGGCATGTCCGGATAACATGAAAACACCCATCCGCAGTTTTGTGAGTGGGTGGGTTTGAAATGGACGAGTTGGCAATTGTAGAAGATTTTTCGGTGGTAATAGGTAAGGTGTTGCTGCTACAAGACTGAGGAGATGTCCAAACCATGGTTGAGTTGTCCAGAGAGGTGCTAATAGAACTACGCGTGCCTTGTCCTCTGTTACTTTTTGAAGCACTCTGCCTAGCAAGCTGAAAGGAGGAAATGCATAATTAGTTTCATTAGTCCAAGATATGGAAAAAGCATCCACATGAACTGCCCCCGGATCAGGCAAAAAAGAAATGTAATGTTCCAACTGAGCATTCAAACGAGACGCAAATAAGTCAAAATGTAATGGTCCAAATATTTCCTGAATACAATTAAATACATTAGGATTCAGTTTCCATTCTAGGTCATCATTCAGTTTGCGTGACATCTTGTCCGCAGTAACATTGATGGAACCAGGTAAGTGATTTGAACTTATCCAAATGTTACGTTTGATGCACCAAAACCAAATGTCTTAGTTAGTCATTTAGCATATCCTTCCGCCCACCTTGTTTATTGATATAATTGACTGCAACTGTATTGTCCGAGTACAAACAGACATGTACATTAGAACGTGAGGAGCAGAAACACTTTAAAGTGAGAAAAATGGCTTTAAGTTCAAGTACATTGATGTGATGGTGTTGTTCCTCGTAGGACCAAAACCCACCAGTTTTCAAATCATCAGTTTTTGAGACTACCCCAGCCATGATTTGAGCTGTCACTTTCAAGTTCTATATCTGGTGGTGGACGGAATATGGGTTTAAAGGTGGTATGCACATTATCTATCCACCAATGCAATTCGTGTTTAACATTTTCAGAAAGTTGAAATTTTGCATCAAAATTTCCAGAAAATTTTTTCAGCTGTTTTTCTTTTTCAAGTTCAAGAGATTTAAGATGTAAAGCAGCATGTTCCACACCAGGTTCACGGGCTACAAATTTCCCTATAATTTGTGCAAAATCACGAATTGAAACTTCACATTTATGCAATAATTTTTCACAATCTGACACAATTCTATTTGCTTTCTCCTCTGTGAGACAAATTGTCATACTACGAGAATCTAAAACGAAACCAACAAAAGTGATAGATTGAGTTGGTTTCAACACTGATTTGTCCGGCTGGACCGTAAATCCCAAATGATCGAAAATTGACACTGTATGATTAATGTTTTGTACACATTCTGAATAACTATCACTAACTAGCAAACTGTCACCTATGTATGCAACGTTAACATGTCCCATTTTTCGTAAAGTGGAATACACAGGTTTGAGCAGTTTGGTGAAAACACGTGGGGCACATGACAATCCATTTGGTAATCAGGTAAATTGATGCTTTTTACCGTTCCAAATAAACCTCAAGAACGGTCTACTACTTGAATGGATGGGCACAGAATAATAAGCATCTTTCAGATCAACCGAGGCAAACCAAACATCTTTTTTAACACAGGTTAGGGCAAACTTAAGAGTTTCCATTTTGAAGTGTAGATGTTCAATGTGTTCATTCAAAGATTTTAAATTGAGAATGAGTCTATGGGATCCATCTTTTTTAGGACGAATAAAAATACCGGAAATATATTCATATGTACATGTATTAACATCCATGTCACATAACTCAACAACCTGTTTCTTGGCAAGTTTGTTGACCTCATTGTCAATAATATCATATTCCTGCTGTGAAAAACTCAAATTGGGAAGTTTGAATTGTAACGGTTCACTGGAAAACTCAATTTTATAACCTTTGGTTACATCTAGGACCCACTTGTCTGATGTTACGTCCAACCACGCAGAGCGATAAGATGATATCTTACGCCCTTTAAAGTTATCAGGTGTATTATGAACATTGAAAACAATAGTGTCATGGTATCTATCCGTACTTACTGTAAATTTGTCTAATCCTTTTGTTTCTGTTTGTTGTGGCGCTGATCTAAAAAATTCCCTTGCTTTGGGTTAGCTTTGGCGGAGAATGGTTTAGAACCATATTTCCCAGAAGATGGCTTGAAGTATGGTTTGTAACTTGTATCTTGATTTGATCTATATACGGACTTAAATCCAGATGAACTGTGAGATTTAGTTCCTGTAAACCTTTTCTGTTTTGCATGAAACTTGGGTTTGCTGATCTTACTGGCAACCGTATTTTCGGCATCAATTTTTTCAACTAATTGCTTAATGTTATCACCGAATAATTTATCAGTAACAGGATTGTCTCTGCTAAATAACTCTGAATAGTCACTGGCCTGTAGACTACGGCCGAAATAACGACGTCTAAAGGTTAGATCTGTAAAAGACAACTGAGCCAACTTGTAACTGTCGAGGGCTAAAGTTGATGCTTTACGGAGTGTTCAACTGTCATAGGCGTTTTGTTGTTGGAGTGTTCAATCAACATGTCTGTTAGGTACAACAAAGGAGCCATTGCTTTAGTCTGTAGGAATTGAGTTCGCTGTAGTTTTACATCTGTGTCCCTAGCAGAGTTATTTAATTTATTCCATATCCCAGAGTTCACTTTTGAGACTACTAGATTAGAACAGTTCTCTGGCTTGTTGTATTTATCTGTTAGTGGTTTGATTTTTGAGTCATCAATTTTTGATCTGATACCACTATTTACTATTCCGGCAAATTTATGTTTATTTTGGGTCCGGATAATTCCTCCGACCGATTAAACTCTGCCAGAGAGGCCAAAAGATCGTCGTCATCATCAGTACCGTCGCCAGCGGTAAGTAAAGAATCTAGCACTTCCGATGTATCTTGTATGTTCTCAGGAGGATCTACCTCTACTATCTCGTCCTCAAAACCATCGGATTCCAATGATTCATCTTGACACCTAGGAAATTGTCCTTGTGATGAGAATTCACAGAGTTTTGAAATCAAAAGTTGATTCTGTGCCAAAAGTTTGTTGACAACCGCATCGCCGGAAGTAGAATTTGAAAATATCGAACGGGACGAGACTTCCGGTTCAGATCTCGAACGCTGCGAGATTTCTGCCTCATTTGCATAATTTATGCGACTCTGTGTTGTAGATGCTCTATCTAAAGGCGACTCTAGATTCGTAACTGTGGCCTCAAAATATCGCCGTTGGATGGATTAAAATCCAATCCAGAGTCCAAACAAATAAAGTTTTTGCTGCCTGAGGCCAATGAAACTTCATTTATGGTCAATTCAGCTGAGCTGCCCTTGACATTGTCCTTCAACTTTTCCCGATCCGCCGTGATGGCCTTGATCTAGGACCACTGACCCGTAGTAAAGTCACTATATTATACACCCTCCTGAGGAGTTATGGTGTACAAAAAATTACCATTCGCTGAGCGAGATGGTAAATAAGTTCACCATGCTGGAGATGGTTACAAAAAATGTCTCATAACGATGCAAAAATCACGCAATGATAAAACAATATGAAATATGACCTTCGTCTTCAAAACCAGGATACGCAGTGACCTTCACGTGACCAGCGATATGCAATCTCATTGGATACCTCATTACGTGTTGAATTATGTGTTGAATTTATAAAATTAAGGGCTTAAGGAAATTGGAGGTCAGTGCAATGTTGTAATTTCAAAATCAACACGAGGCCGACAGTCAGATATTTTATTTATGTCGTTCGGAATGTTTTTTCTACCAAAAAATCTAGGCGTTGACAAATTTGATTTTCCAAAATTTTTTGTTCGAGTTAACAAATTTAATTTTCCTAAATGTTTTGTTCGAGTTAACAAATTTAATTTTCTTAAATATTTTGTACGAGTAAATGAGTGTAATTTCCCTAGGATTTTCATTCAAGGGGACGAAAATATTGTTCGACATATCCGATATTTCTAGGTATCCGAGTTAGAGATAACCGGAGTGATTTTGGTTTAATAAAAAAACAACTCTGTTCGGACTTTTTAAAAAAGTTCGAGATATCCGGTAGTTCGAGATATCCGAGTTCGAGATAACAAGATTCAACTGCATTCACCTTGGCCCACAACCTCAGTAAATATAATGTGTTTGAGGTTGATAAATCCTTATGTCTACTCATCAAAAGTCAATAATTGTATACTGTAGAATCTCATTATACGGGTATAGTATCGGATATCTTATATTTGCTCATCACGGTGCCTCTTATAGCTTAGGTTCAAATCCCACTCGGGACAGATGGAATAACGAAATATCTCAAGTTGTTTGCCAAGGTAAATGGTTTTTTTCCTCTTTTCTGAAGAGACAGCCTTGATATAAGCAGATAAGTGAAAATAAATTTAATTTGTGGTGTAAAACTCCTTTACTCCTAAATCTTACTAGCTAACTGCATTGTGCCAATCTACATATTGTACACTTACCTTTTGAAGTGCAAAGCATCAAAATTGATAGAAAATGTGCACATCATTAAATATGATATGAACTATAATATCAATTTCTTGATCGGCAGTTTCTATGTTGTTGTTCGAATGTGAACTTGTCCTCACTTCTGTTGTGTATAAAAGTCAAATTAAACACGGAAAGTTCGGGAATTCAGAATTACCGATATATTAATTTTTTTCACAGCTTGTAATAATATATGCATTGTAATTCTAAATATTGATTATAATCGATTATTGATATATTGTCCCACTCCCTTTGGGAGTTATGATCTTTTGACTTAAAAACCTGAAATAGGCTGCGGATATATTAATTTACTGAATTTGCTTGTTTTTATTCTATCTTCAGATATTTGGCCATGCTTAAATAGTAATCAGCTGCTATTTAACAGAAATGTTGAAGTGTGTCCATTGACTTGGTCTGATGCAAAATCTGTAAATAAATGTAGATAAGTCAAGCATATTATTCTATAGTTGTGTTATAACTAAGGAAGAGATCTGTTAGAAAGATATATATGAGGCCAAGCCCTGACCTTATTTGGAAAGATACCAATGATTGTAACACCTGATTGAAATTACGATACATGTGACATCTCTCAAGCCTGGAAGTAATTTGGAACTGAAACGATACCAATGATTGTACATGTAGCACTTAATGAAATTATAATACATGTGACTCTTCTCTCAAGCCTAGATATAATTTGGAACTGGAACGATACCAATGATTGTATGTAGCACTTAATGAAATTATGATACATGTGACTCTTCTCTCATGGCTGGATGTAATTTGGAACTGGAAAGATACCAATGATTGGAACACCTGATTGAAATTAGGATACATGTGGCATCTTCTCTCAAGCAAGATGTAATTTGGAACTGGAATGGTACCAATGATTGTATGTAGAACTTACTGAAATAACAATACATGTGACACTTCTCTCATGGCTAGATGTAATTTGTAACTGGAAAGATACCAATGATTATAGCACCTGATTGAAGTAACCCATGAATCTTGTCGTCACAGTCACATGTAACATTGAAATAAAATTTGCCATTTTCATTATCGAAGTTTCACAAACAATTACGATAGTTTTGATTGCTGAATTTTGAAATTCTGCATATAATCGGTCAATGTCAATGAATCATAACGTTTACATGTAACACAAGTTTTGCCAGGAATTCTGAATTAATTATAAAAGATTACTTATCCAGTTAGCATTTTCTATAAAAAAGACCGATAGACCCAGTCATATTCTTAAAACTACTAAGGCTGTTCAGATAGGAGATCAATAAATGAAATATAATGTATTTCGTAGAAAGTTGTCTCATTCCACTATCGCATTAAACGATGTAGAGGTTGATACAGGGAAAAAACAATACATGTGTGATGTTTTAAGAAATCTAGCAGTCTGTAAAATCACAAAATGATTCATACAGGTGATAAACCATATCAGTGTGATATGTGTGATAAATGTTTTAGGTATCCTAGCAAACTGTCACATCACAAACTGATTCATACAGCAGATAAGCCATATCAGTGTGATAAATGTGATAAATCTTTTAGGGTACCTTACGATCTGGCCCGTCACAAAAGGATTCATACGGCAGATAAATCATATCGGTGTGATATATGTGATAAATATTTTATTGCCCCTGATTATCTGGCCCGTCACAAAATTATTCATTCAACAGATAAACCATATCAGTGTGATATATGTGATAAATGTTTTAAGAGACCTAGCATTCTGGCCGATCACAAAATGATTCATACAGGAGATAAACTATATCAGTGTGATATATGTGATAAATGTTTTAGGCATCCTGGTACTTTGTCAAAGCACAAAATGATCCATACAGGTGCTAAACCATATCGATGTGATATATGTGATAAATGTTTTAATCGATTTAGCAGTCTGGCCCATCACAGAATGATTCATACAGGTGATAAACCATATCAGTGTGATATATGTGATAAATGTTTTAGGCATCCTAGCAGTCTGGCTCGTCACAAAATGAATCACACATCAGATAAAACATATCAATGAGATAATTTGATTAATGTTAGTGGCCTTTGCAATATGGCCTGTCACAAAATGATTCATACAGGTGATAAACCATATCATTGTGATATATGTGATAAATGTTAAATTACCAATGATTGTAATACCTGATTGAAGTTATAGTACATTGTTAAACACCATCACTCAACTTGTATAGGAGGATTCATGTAATGTATGGATAATGTGAGGAACTTAATATTCGAAGTTGTGATTTTCCTTTGAAAATAATTTTTCTCATTATGTAGAGCAAGACAAAATAAACACTTGTGCTGCCGATACATAAATGTAATCATCCATTGATCAAACTGACGGGTCAAAGATGTTTGCCTATACAGCTATACATATAAAAGTGATGTTTGTATTGAACAAGTTGAACATTTAATACATCAAAACAGTTAAATTGTCACAACATAACAGTCCTGGGATCAAGTACTTGGACAATTGTCCTGACCAAGTTGAAATGACGAGTGTAATTTTGTAACCATTGTAAGTCATTAAAACTTTAGGTTAGGCATAACAATATAGTGTTGATCAGGTTGGCAGAAACTCTTCTTTTAGGCGTTTTATCTCACCTGGGAAGCCAAGTGAGCTTATGGTATGGCAAAGCGTGCGTCCCTGCGTAAACTTGGATCTTCTTCTCTATAACTTCTGAACTAATTTAGACCAAATTTGGTGTTAGAGGTCCTTGCTGGATAAAGATAAAAAAATTGTATTCGGCATAATCCACCAAAATCCAATATGGCCACTGTTACTAAAAATATGGGCCCATTTTGTTCAAATTTTGTACACAGATACTAGATAGATAGCCATTTAACAGGATTTGCTGTCCAATTTTTCATTTACGCAATATTAGCGTAATATGCAAATTAGATGTGTTTAAAGCCTATATCGTTTATTATCTTGATAACTATAAACTTTTTCTATAGGCATATATATTGGAATATTGTTGGTATTGATGTCACAATTATTTTGATATATAGATTAAGGTCATTGGTTCAAAGGTCAAGGTTACAGATGCGAAAGAATACTGAAATGGTTCATTATCTTGAAAACTATTAACTTATTATAATATAGACATGTATATTAGAATGTTGTAGGTATTGATACAACGATTATTTTGATGTTTAGAAAAAGGTCATGGGTCCAAAGGTCAATGTCACAGTAGCAAAATCATTAAATATCTCGAAAAATATTAATTTTTTGTATAGGCATGTATATTGGAATGTTGTTTGTTTTGATGTAATGATCATTTGATACCGTATAGCGGTTTATTTTGGCGGGGCTAAATTTTGGCGTTTTTGACCAAAAAAAGTCGGTTGTAAATTTTGGCGTATTTATTTTAACAAGTAAACATTACAAGTTTTTATTTTGATGATTTTTATTACAATAAAAAACTGCTTTTAAATTCACAGTGCTATATCGAAGTTTTCAAACTTCGTTTGTAAATAAAATGTTGAACTTCGAACAGCAAATCAGTTTTTGTGCTGTTTACAGCCCAGGTGAGCGGTAAAGGTTCTATTGGGCCTCTTGTTTAGAATAAATGTCAATAAATGTGTTCATTCTAAGTTATTTTTAGTTTTTATCATGATGTCATTGTCTGCAAATATTTCGGCAATGAATACAATGTCTTGAATGTGATTTGAACCTAGGTGATAAGAGTTGAGTTATGGTGTTTAAAGTTCCAGTCAAGAATATTTTACTTATATTGAGACATCGCCAGCTATAGGCAAAGGTGCAGAAATTTTGCCTGTTTGTTGCACTGATGGCATTATTCATCAGGGTTTTTTTAATCTTTTCAAGCCTACCAAGACACGAGACTTCGTTTATTTTAAGTTCCCAACAGAAAGATTACTGTCACTTTCATTTTGTAATGCCGAGTGTTTGGCTAAAGAACAGTTACTACCCACTTTAAGTCTTTGGTCAGACCTGACAGGGGTTCTAACTTACGGAACAAGCACTCTACCAAATGAGCTACCGCAATCATCCTAGGTGATAAGAGGCACTGTGACCCATTGCTGTGATGCACAGCTTTAGACATATGTAAAATAGGAAATCAATTGATGAAATATAATGTATTTCATAGAAAGTTGTCTCACTCCGCTACGGCATCAAATAATGTAAAGGTTGATACAGGGCAAAAACAATTCATGTGTGATATATGTGATAAAAAGTTTTTAACTTCAAGTGATTTGTCAGTACATGAAAAGATACATATTGAGGAAAACTTGGAAAGGATTCATACAGGTGATAAACCATATCAATGTGATATATGTGATAAATGTTTTAGCTATCCTAGCAATCTGGCCCGTCACAAAAGGAACCATACAGGTGATAAACCATATCAATGTGATATATGTGATAAATGTTTTAATGATTTTAGCAGTCTGTCACATCACAAAATGATTCATACAGGTGATAAACCATATCTGTGTGATACATGTAAAAAATGTTTTAGGTATCCTAGCAGTCTTGCCCGTCACAAGAAGAACCATACAGGTGATCAATCATATCTGTGTTATATATGTGATAAATGTTTTAGGTATCCCAGCAGTCTGGCCTGTCACAAAATGATTCATACAGGTGATAAGCCATATCAGTGTGATATATGTGATAAATGTTTTAAGCATCTTCTTACTCTGTCACATCACAAAATGATTCATACAGGAAATAAACCATATCAGTATAATATATGTGATAAATGTTTTTATAATTCTAGCAGTCTGGCCCATCACAGAATGATTCATACAGGCGATAAACCATACCAGTGTGATATATGTGATAAATATTTTAGGCATCCTGGTAGTCTGTCACATCACAAAAGGAACCAAACAGGTGCTAAACCATATTAGTGTGATATATGTGATAAATGTTTTAAGCATTCTAGCAGTCTAGCCTGTCACCAAAGGATTCATTCAGCTGATAAACCATATGAGTGTGATATATGTGATAAATGTTTTTATAATTCTAGCAGTCTGGCCCGTCACAAAATGATTCATACAGAAGATAAACCATACCAGTGTGATATATGTGATAAATGTTTTTATAATTCTAGCAGTCTGGCCCATCACAGAATGATTCATACAGGCGATAAACCATACCAGTGTGATATATGTGATAAATATTTTAGGCATCCTCTTACTCTGTCACATCACAAAATGATTCATACAGTAGATAAACCATATCAATGTGATCAATATTTTAAGGTTCCTAGCAGTCTGGTTCGTCACAAAAGGAATCATATAGGTGATAAACCATATCAGTGTGATAAATGTTTTAATAATTCTAGCAGTCTGGCCCATCACAAAAGGAACCATACAGGTGAACAATCATATCTGTGTGATATATGTGATAAATGTTTTAGGTATCCCAGCAGTCTGGCCCTTCACAAAATGATTCAAACAGGTGATAAGCCATATCAGTGTGATATATGTGATAAGTGTTTTAAACATTCTAGAAGTCTGACACATCACAAAAGGAACCATACAGGTGATAAACCATATCAGTGTGATATATGTGATCAATGTTTTTGGTATCCTAACAAGCTGGCCCGTCACAAAATGATTCATACAGATGATAAACCATATCGGTGTGATATATGTGATAAATATTTTAGGTATCCTCTTACACTGTCACATCACAAAATGATTCATACAGGTGATCAACCATATCTGTGTGATATATGTGATAAATGTTTTAGGTATCCTAGCAGTCTGGTTCGTCACAAGAGGAACCATACAGGTGATAAACCATCTCAGTGTGATATATGTGGTAAATGTTTTAGGCATTCTGTTACTCTCTGACATCACAAAATGATTCATACAGGAAATAAACCATATCAGTGTGATATATGTGATAAATGTTTTAATGATTCTAGCAGTCTGGCCCGTCATAAAATGATTCATACAGGAGATAAACAATACCAGTGTATTGATATATGTGATAAATGTTTTAATGATTCTAAGAGTCTGTCACATCACAAAATGATTCATACAGGTGATAAGCCATATCAGTGTGATATATGTGATAAATGTTTTAGGCATCCTCATACCCTGTCACGTCACAAAAATATTCATACAGGTGATAAACCATATCATTGTGATATATGTGATAAATGTTAAATTACCAATCATTGTAATACTTGATTGACCTTGTATATGAGGATTCACATAATGTATGGGTATTGTGAGGAACTTAATATTCGAAGGTGTGATTTTCCTTTGAAAATAATTTTTCTCATTATGTAGAGTAAGACAAAATAAACACTTGTGCTGCCGATACATAAATGTAATCATCCATTAATCAAACTGACGGGTCAAAGATGCATACAATTTTTAGAAGATAACGTATTACAATGTATAAACGTGATGTTTGTATTAAACATTTAATATGTCAAATCACTTTGTCACAATATAGCAGGCCTCGGATTAGCTCTCGGACACTTGTTTTGACAAGTTGAAATGATGAGCGTAATTTTATTTCCACTCAACCTAGTTTCATTTCCACTCAGCCTTGTATAAAGTAGATTATTTCTAAGACATCATCCTTGATTTTAAATAAACCAGTATATAGTCCTTAAATCTTTTGGGTAGGCATAACAATTTAGGGTTGATCAGGTTGACAAAAAACACTTTTAGGCCTTTTTTAGAGTAAATGTCAATAAATATGTTTTAATTGTAAGTTGTTTTTTTTTTTTAGTTTTTATCATGATGTCATTTTCTGCAAATATTTGGGCCGTGAATGTAATGATGACGATAAATAAATAACACTTCTAATGCCTATACAATACAATAGCTTCTAGTTGTAGAGAGGCTACATTTGTGAAAAAAGGGGGGGGGAATATTAAATTTGAAATTCCATCCTTTCATAATTTTCTTCTCAAGAGTAATTCTCTGAAACTATGGAGACCTATAGTATTTACAAATCTGTGTGCAAAGTTTCAACATTGAAAGCAGATACACGTAGGCATTTTATTAAACTGAGTTTGTTTGCTCAATTTTCCTGGGCGTTATCATGGCCCTTTGAACATAAGTAGAAATTACTGGCAGGGTATCCTTAATTGGCTTGTTAGCATTAATATTTCTCATTTAAATGATTAGCACCTAAGAAAATGCTGCATATTTCCCGGAACAAAGCTACATGGGAGTGGAATGGAGTAATATTTCTAGAAGCAAATTGGTGAACATTGTTACACTAGAATCTGAACTAGAAGAATTCTAACCTAGGCAGTGAGAAGTGCTGTGATCTTTAAGCACATGCTAAATTTACAACCTCTACAGGACAATAAATAGGATGTATACACCACTTTTAAAACATAATTTCAATCAAGTTCAGATTTTTTTTACTTATATCGAATATTAACTTTAATATTCCAATCAAGGTTTCTACTTATAATTATGGTGGTCAGTTTAAGAATGGTGGAGGAAACCCGATTTCCTAGAGAAGTCTACTGACCATCAGCAAGTTACAAACATTCTCACAATAGGATCTTTCCAGAGTGGGATTTGAACCTAATTGATAAGAGGCACTGTGACCTATTGCTGTGATGCACAGCTTTAGACATATGTAAAATTACAACCTGTTTATCTAACCTTAGCAGTTCAAGATCGTTTAATGAGAACAAAATCATCATATCTTTTTTTTCTCAATAAAACCTAGATTTAAAAATCATTTAGACCACGTAAACAATAAACATCAGATATCCATATTTTACCTGAATCATGCCTGCCAACCTTCCCTAATATCAAGGCAAACATTATGGAATCTCCCGCTATCACCGCTTCTCCCGCGCGGGAGGTTGAAATATCCCAGATTACCCCCCCCCCCCATTCGAAGTCTTTTTTATGTATTTAATGGTTAAATTTAAAAAATGGTATATAACAACCAAAAATGAGCTAGTAGAAGATTCAAATTAATTTATATACCTAGATGCTTTAGTAGATCGAGAAGGAGGAGGGGATAAAGATAAAAAGAACATTTTGCTGAAATTCAAGGAGATCATTTTATAGACTAAGAAGAATTTGGAACACCAGAAATATTGGAAGAAATACAAAGATAAACCTATTTAAGATTTTGGTAAGACCAGCACTGCTTTATGGAAGTGAAACGTGGAAATTAACAAAACAAATACGAACACCTCATAGACATCTTCCAAACAAAATGCATTAGAAAGATATTAAAAACAAGATGTCAACAAAAAGTCACAAATGGAAAAATATTGTAAAAAGCTAGACTGAACAACATAAATTGAGAGATCAGAAGAAGAAAATGAAACTGGCTGGGGCACATACTGAAGAAAAGGGGACAAATGACTGCAAGACAGCACTAGGGTGACAATTAGAGGGGAAAAGAAAAAGGAGAAGACCTAAGTCCACATGGAGGAGAACGACCGAAAAGGAAAGAAACGCCGCAGGATGTATCAGCTGTAACACACCGATAACAGCAGCAAAGGACAGGCAAAAATTGAAGGATGGCGTTACGGCTTTATGCGCCTTCTAGCGAGGAGAGAATTAAGTTTAAGGCGGCCTTGACCTTTGAACCCATGACCTTTATCTATAAATCAAATTCACCATTTGGTCAATGCTTACCGTGAATATCCTATGTACATGCCTACACAAAAGTTTGTAGTTTAACCATTCAGTCATTTGCATGTGACCTTGACTTTTGAACCTATAACCTTTATGGATATATCAAAATGACCGTAAGGCCATTACCTACAATATTCTAATATACATGCCTATACAAAACGTTGATAGTTTTCCAGATAATCATGCATTGACAAATTTAGAAGTTTAGCAGTTTCCTCTTTAAGAACCTTGCCATTTCCCCATGTATGATTTGTGCAAATCTGAAACTACATGCACATGGAATATCTAAGATATTCTTGTATATTCAGAGAAGATTTTTACTATTCCCTTTTATAGAGCCCTAAGGGGACACAACTCCCTCGTTTGTGTAAATCGGAAAATTAAACCCTTCTGACCAATGCATGACTGTCACAAAGTTTCATCAAATTTGGCCTGTTAGTTTTGGAGGAGATGTTTAAAATTCATACACATATTGTTTTGTCCCTATTAAGTCCATTTATAAAAGGTTTATTCACTAACGAATTTATTCATGGCCGGGGTGTTGATTTATTGTGAATCTCTAGATGGTCACGGGTCCATGTTGGATTTATATTTTGATTTGAAATTGCAAATTTCGTAAGAAAAATACTGGTATTCCTTAAAAAACTTTCAATTTGCCCTTCGAGTTTGAACAACATGTCCATGTCTGCAACGAAAAAACAATTTTAAACAAGTGAACACCAAGCAACTTTTTGTCAAAGAACAAAACTATTGTTGCAATGTTTTAAAACAACACCAAACACAAATATATGTATGAAGAGATGTTCACAAAAATGCAGCTACAGTACACTAAAATCCCAGCTAGGCGGTTTTTTATTATTGTTGCAGGTAAGCGTACACTGGGGAAAATAATACTTGTTGTAGTTTACTGTTAAAAGGTTTATCTTGCATATGCGATTTGTATTCAAACTCTTTGATGTTTCTTTGTTTCAATTACCTTAAAAAAAAGGTAAGATCAGCATTAAATTCAGGTGAAATTCAATCCCACGCCAAGGAGTTTGGTGGGTTTTCCCTGGCTGTCGATGATCAATTGTGTTTTTAGCTCACCTGAGTACAAAGTGCTCAAGTGAGTTATTGTGATCAGTCTTTGTCCGTCGTGCGTCAACTTTTCATTGTTAACACTCTAGAGGCCACAGTTTTTGTTATATCTTCATCAAACTTGTCAAGAATATTGTTCAGGTCAAAAGCTAAGTCAAGATCATATATGGAATATGTTGGATTAATAAGTAGGTCACTAGGTCAAATCAAAGAAAAACCTTGTTAACACTCTAGAGTCCATATTTTTTGTCCAATCTTCATATAATTTGTCCAGAACAACGTTCATGACCAAAGCAAGGTCAAGTTTGTATATGGGTCATGTTGGATCAATAAGTAGGGCACTAGGCCAAATCATAGAAAAACCTTGTTAACACTCTAGAGTCCATATTTTTTGTCCAATCTTCAAATAATTTATTAAGAATGATGTTCATGACCAAAGCAAGGTCAAGTTTGTATATTGGTTATGTTGGGTAAATAAATAGGTCACTAGGTCAAATCATAGAAAAACCTTGTTAACACTATAGAGTCCATATTTTTTGTCCAATCTTCATACAGTTTGTCCAGAACGATGTTCATGACCAAAGCAAGGTGAAGTTCGTATATGGGTCATGTTGGGTTAATAAGTAGGTCACTAGGTCAAATCATAGAAAAACCTTGTTAACACTCTAAAGTCCATATTTTTTGTTCAATCTTCATATAATTTGTCCAGAACAATGTTCATGACTAAGGCAAGGTCAAGTTCGTATATAGGTCATGTTGGATCAATAAGTAGGTCACTAGGTCAAATCATATAAAAACCTTGTTAACACTCTAGAGTCCATATTTTTTGTCAAATCTTCATATAATTTGCCCAGAATGATGTTTATGACCAAAGCAAAGTCAATTTCTTATATGGGTCATGTTGGATCAATAAGTAGGTCACTAGGCCAAATAATAAAAAAACTTGTTAACACTCTAGAGTCCATATTGTTTGTCCAATCTTCATATAATTTGTCCAGAACAATGTTCATGACCAAAGCAAGGTCATGTTCATATATTGTTAATGTTAGGTCAATAAGTAGGTCATTACGCCAAATCATAGAAAAATCTTGTTACCACTCTAAAGTCCATATTTTTTGTTCAATCTTCATATAATTTGTCCAGAACAGTGTTCGTGACTAAAGCAAGGTCAAGTTCGTATATAGGTCATGTTGGATCAATAAGTAGGTCACTAGGTCAAATCATATAAAAATCTTGTTAACACTCTAAAGTCCATATTTTTTGTCCAATCTTCATATAATTTGTCTAGAACAATGTTCATGACCAAAGCAAGATCAAGTTCTTATACTAGTCGGCGACACCTTTAGGGGTTTTGCGGGAAAGAATGGAACAATCTAGAGGTTTTCTATTATTAGTAGAGCTTATCCACAGAACTTGCCATTTAAAAGTTTAACACAGACCTAACGGATAAGTGCCAAAACTACCAATAATTTGGTAAAGAATTGGTTACTTTATAATGGGTACGAATTCAAAACGGTACGTTAAATTTATTTTGACTTTAAACACTTATTGTGGATTTTGTGTACAAGATAGAAAAAATATAAAATACCTGTTTTTCCGCAAGATCTTAAACTTTTTTCGGTCAATGAACGACTTTTTCGTACAATGAACGGTTATTGAACAGGAGTGCGTTAAACGTAATTGTTTTCTGAAAAATCCATTTTTTGCATTTTTGACTCAAAAAATAAGTATGATCCATAATTTACCTAAAAATTTAACCTAGTTAGATAGCTAGATCGCATTAGACTCCATAAACTCAGAAAGTTTTAGCAAGATCTATAGGCGGCTTCAACTTCTTCCCCAGGATGCGCGAACCCCCACCCCGACCCACCCCCACCCCGAGCAGCACTGTCAAGGAGGGGATATCTCCCTCTTTGGAGTCTCCATAGGTTGGCAGGTATGTCTGAATGTTATAAATATATGTACCTGTTACTTGTTACCTGTAACCTGTCTGTAGAAACCACTATAGGCTTTTCGCCTCTCTGGTCCATTTTAATGAATTTCTTTAGACTAGTTTCTGTTCTATCCGGTTCCGGTTCGTAAATGGTCGGGTGGAATTTTAGATTTACTTTTGTCCAATGCTTGTTAATGGCACTTTTAAAACTGTTTAGAGATGGTTTGTTGACGAGTTCCGCTGGTAGGGAATTCCATGTATTTGTCACACGTTGACTAAAAGTTGCTTTCCTCATATTAGTTCTACTGAATTCTTTATGGAGTTTGAAATTGTGCCCCCTGGTGTTGCTTTTTGAGTAAGAGAATATGTTTTTATCTACTTTGTCAATATTGTGTTGGATTTTGTACATTTGTACTACGTCCGATCTTTTTCTCCTATATTCCAGAGTTGGTAAACCAAGTAATTTTAATCGTGATGAATAAGGGGTGTGTCTTATGGATTTAACCAATTTGCTGGCTCTACGTTGGACGTTTTCTATCATAGCAGCATCTTTTTTGTACATTACCGACCAGACATTGCTGTCATACTCAAGATGAGGTCTAACTAATGATTTATATAGTGGTACAAAAGTGTCCTTATCCATATTTTTGAAGGTTCTTCTTAGTAGACCCAACATTTTATTTGCTTTTTTCACAGATGAGTGGATATGGTCCCCGAAGGTTAATTTATGGTCCACTATTATTCCTAGATCTTTCTCTTCTTTTACTTTTTTGATTTCTGTACCATTCAAATTGTAAACTGGACTATCTTTATTTCCTAGGTGTAGGTGTTTGCATTTCTTCTCGTTAATTTTTAATTGCCACTGTTGAGACCAGTTATTTATTACACCAATATAATCCTGAAATATATTACTGTCTTGTCTGGTTTTGATTATCCTATATAGCTTTGTGTCGTCCGCAAAGATTTTAATGACACTTTGGACAGCTTCTGGCAGATCGTTGATAAAGATTAAAAATAGAATAGGTCCGAGAACACTTCTTCGCGGGATTCCACTAAGTACTGATTTCCAATCTGATTTTTTACCGTTGAGCACTACACGTTGTCTCCTTTCCGACAAGAAGTCTTGTATCCAGTTGAGAATATCGCCTCCAATTCCGTATCCTTGGAGCTTTGTACATAATCTTCTATGGGGCACAGTGTCAAAAACCTTTTGGAAGTCTAGATAGATGATATCTACATCCTCATTGTTGTCTATTGCTTTGGTCCAGTAGTCCATTGCTTCTAATAATTGTGTGTAGACCATAGAAATTAAATCGTGTGTATCAGAAATTATTCTTCTTGATGTAAACAACTGCCTAATAGAAGAATGTTCAAAGCTGTTGAGTATTTAACAGGACTCTGTTGAGTATTTAAAAGTACTCCAACTTCACATATATGGAAGCGATTGGTTCTGCAATGGTTGAGGAATCGGAGTGCTCCGACCTTTAGCAAGTGGGACAAGGAGCACTGTGATACGTAAATGAAACCATTACATCTGACCCTGGGGCCATTGAAATACAGAAAGACATACATGGGTGTTTTCGGGCATTTAATTATCATTTACTATAAATTGACTACAATTATACTATTCATGGCCTTTTGGTATTTACGCTATTTTCTGTCATTGTGAGTTGTAGATAAACTAAATCATAATAACCAATGGTCCCGTGAGAATGCCACTGTCAGGGAAATATGTAGAGTTGCTTTAATTAGTTTTAAGGAAATAAGTTCTTCTTCTTTCTTTCAATATACAATACTCCTTCTTATCAGAGGATTACATACTGTTGCATGCGTGGAAATAAAGGAAATATTTTAATTTGAGGTCTTGATACTATATTAATAATCTGATAATACTACCCGTGTCAACTGTGTAACTTAAGGGTCATTTAAGTAGGAAAATTCAAGTGAAAACCATTTGGTTGAAAAGCGTGAAAGAGGGGTATAATTATTAAATTACCTACACAAATGAGAAGATTTATAAATAAAAATAAACTCTGGCCCCTTTGCACTGCTCTGTGATATTGACTATTTTAATATCTTTTCATTTTTTAACATTAGAATTCGTTATACAAGGTATAAAAACACGTGTATTTTTGCACTATTTTCATAAAAACATGCAACAAATATTTTAATGTTTAAATATCAATTCCTGCTGTATTTTTATTTATAAATCTTCACCGCCGCCGCTTATGTAGGTTATTTCATAATTATACCCCTCTTTCATGCTTTTCAAGCAAATGGTTTTCACTTAAATTTTCAGTCCTACTTAGACAGTTAGATGACAATGGATGTCCGGTCATTGACTGAGCTTGGTACAAGATAATGGGTATTCGTATGAAAAGATTGGGTCGGTCACGCGCAGAGCTGGAGCTGAGTTGTTGCAGCTAACATCATCAGTTCATCACACCTATATCCTCAAGTGCTCTAACTTCGTGGTAGCGTCAAGTTCGTGGCATTTTGTTTACACCGGATATCAATCATAGGAAGCACATCACTGCACATGTTCAAAGTCAAAAAGGCGCCATAAGTGTTCAACTTTCTATTTTCGTTAGAAAAAATTTAAAATATGTTTAAAAATTACCAAAATATGTAAAAATATCGGAAATTTTAATTTTTAGACAAATTTTACTATTCCCAAATTATTTTTAAACTATCTCATTATTTTTTCGTCACGTGTAAAATAAATCAAGATGTAAACTATGTCGTCTGCAAAAAGAGTCTCTGACTTATTTATTTGATCCTGGTTTGAAACATTTAGTACCAGGTAAATATAGTTTGTAATAAAATCAAAAACGTGTGACACTTACGCCATTTTTAGAAAAATATTATGCATTTTCACTATATAATATGATGTAAAAACGGGTGTAAAAACGAGGTCAATTGCTCATGTCATACCGGAAGTGTATGATCGTTTTTTCTTGTTATAAATTTTATTTTTCAACTAATTCTGTTGTTAATCTAAACTAGACTACTTAAAATATATTTTTCAGAGAAAATCAGTTTTTTAGAATTAATCACGTAAAATCACGTGATCCGGGAGACCTTCCACGAACTTTCCACACATTCTTCAAAATGGCATCTATCTGGAGGGTATTGTTTACAAACGATGTTTACCGATATTTAACGAAAATAACCCAGGTTATTTCCGGTTTTGAAACTGATTTGACAAGACATTTGAAGTAAGACTCAAATGTTTATTGTTTGTTGACGATTGCCAATTAATTTTTTGCCACAAACTGTTAGTACCACGAACTTAGGGCACACGAGGATACTGGAAGGCTTCATTCACTGTTGCAGGCTGACAGATACACTAGGTACGTAGACATTGTTAAGTGATAGTATCATACAGTCGAATCCCTCTCGAGACAGTTCCTAGTGCGAGAAAGTTTGTCCGCAGGGGCTCGGGGGAATGTTATTCTCATGTGTCCTAACTTCGTGGTAGTGTCAAGTTCATAGCGTCTTCTTCTTTCAATATACAATATTCCTTCTTAACAGAAGATTACATACTGTTCGCATGCGTGGAAATAAAGAAAAAAAATTTGGTTTAAGTATGCAGTTTTGACGTGCAAGTGAAAAAACTAAATAGTGATTAAAACTATGTACATGTTGTTAAGGGTTTATTTTTTTTGGATTTTGTTCAGGACAACGTAGGATAGTTGTTCTCTGAAGGTGTCGATGGTTGATGACTGTATTATATAGGCCGGTAAGAGATTCCATTGAATAATTGCAAATGGAAAAAATGAATATTTGTAGTTGTCCTTTGATGTGTAGATGTGTCTGTAGGAGTAGGGATGGGATTTACATATTCTGTTGTCTACTGGGATGAGTATGTTGTGTGTGTCAATTTTAACGAGTGTGTGAGTAATTTTGTACATCATGACCAGTCTTGTTTTGAGTCTGCGTTCTTGTAATGTTGGCCACTTTAATGTTGTTAACATATCAGATACACTGCTGGTGTTGTGGTATCTGTTACAGGTGTATCTGGCTGCTCTTCTTTGGATTTTTTCTATTTTACTTATTTGGTTCGAATGGTGTGGATCCCAGGCTGAGCAGCAGTATTCCAGTTTCGGTCTCACTAGTGCCTGGTATGCTCGACTTTTGATGTTTTCTTTTGTTGTTTTGATGTTTCTTTTGATGAATCCTAAGGTTTTATTTGCTGTTGAAGTGATGTTGTTTATATGGCTGTCCCATTTGAGATTTGACTGTAATGTTAAACCAAGATATTTTGCGGATGTGACATGTTCGAGGCTGTGGCTGTGGAGGATATAGTTGTAGTGGATTGGTTGTTTCTTCTGGGTTATGGACAGGACAGTGCATTTATCTGGGTGGAAAGCCATTAGCCAGTCTTTTGCCCATTTTGCTGCTGCATTAAGGTCTTCTTGTAGTTTATGGCAGTCACTGGTGGTCTTTACTGGTAGGTATAATATGCTGTCATCTGCAAACAATCTGATTTTACTGTGTTTGAGGTAGTCCGGCAGATCATTTATATATACCAGGAAGAGTACTGGTCCGAGGACTGTTCCTTGAGGGACTCCTGATGTAACTGGTACTGTATCTGATGCTTGACCATCTAATACAACTGTCTGTGTTCTGTCAGATAGGAATGCTGATATCCAGTGGAGAGCTTTGTTATTTATTCCATAGTATTGTAGTTTATATAGTAGTCGCTGGTGGGGTACTTTGTCAAAAGCTTTAGCAAAATCCATGATGATGAGATCGGTTTGTTTATGATGGCTGTTTTGTGTATGTAGTTCCTGGAGGAAGGAGATGAGTTGTGTTTCACAGGATCTAGAGGAGCGAAAGCCGTGCTGTAAGTCATAGAGGATGTTATTGGTTTCGAGATGGTTCATGAGATGTTTTGTGATGATATGTTCCATGAGTTTGCAGCATACGCATGTTAGCGAGATAGGTCTGTAGTTTGATGGTCTGTATTTGTCTCCTTTTTTGAAAACTGGTGCCACATTTGCATGTTTCCAATCTGTTGGTGTTACACTGGTGTTATATGATTTTTCAAATATAATCTTTAGAATAGGAGCGATAACTTCTTTTAATTCCTTGAGTACACGTCCACTGATGTTATCAGGACCACTGGCTTTGTTTGGATTGATGTTATGTAGGAGTTTTGTGATGCCAGGTGTGGATATGGACAATTCTGGTATGTTGGGGTAGTTACTTTTGCCTTTATTTGGAATGTTGGTGTCTGTCTCTGTTGTGAATACTGATTGAAATTGTTGGTTGAGTGAGTTGGCTTTTTCTTTAGTGTTGGTTATGATGTTCCCCTCTTTCTTTAGAGCAGCAATTCCTGATGTTTTGTCTGTTCCTACTGATTTGATGTATTGAAATAATTTTTTTGGTGTTGTTTTGTTTTTGAGTTGTTGGTCTGGTTCTTCAATTGGTAGGTCGTATATTACTTTTTCAATGTATTTCCAGTAAGCCTCTCTTTGGTGTTTCTGTGTAGTTGCCTTCAGTTGGTGATATTTCCTTGCTGTCTCGAGGCTTTCTTTACGTTTGTAGTAGTATTTATTCTTTTTTCTAATGAGTCGTTTAAGGTTGGTGTAAATCCATGGTAGGCGGTGTTTGTAATTTAGCAGTTTAGATGAAATATTTTCTGATATTGATTTGTTGAGTTTCGTTCTGAATAGTTCCCATAGTGTGTTGACGTCCCATTCCGATGATTTTTCATGTAGTTCTGAATATAGTTCATTCATGTCTAGCTTTATCTTTTCCCAGTTGGCTTTGTTGTATAGCTGGATCTTTCTGGGTGTTTGTCTAATGCGTCTTATCCATATGTGCGCTTCTATGTAAACTATATCATGATCACTTTTGCCTATAGGTGAAAGAGTAATAACTTTGTTAATAGAGGTGGGATTATTAACAAAAATGAGATCAAGTATACGCTCTTTTCTAGTAGGTATGTTAACTACTTGGTGTAGGTTATAATCTGATGTTATATCAAGTAGTAATTGATGCTGTTGTGGGTCAGGTTTGCTGGGTATTGTACTTGTATTTTGCCAGTCAATATGGGCAAGGTTGAAGTCGCCACCTATGATGATGTTAGAGTTTGACTGTTATTCTGCTAATAGATACTTGGAGTTGGTCAAGAGCTTTTCCTTGGCCAGAGGGTGGTCTGTAGAATGCTGATACAAGAATATTTCGTGCACCAGATATGTTTATTTCAGCCCATACTATTTCACAATCAGTATCTAATTCTATGATTGGTGAGCTTATGAAGTCTTTTGAGATAGCTATTAGTACTCCACTATGGTGTAGCTCATTTTTAGATGGGGGTCTATCTTTTCTATAGACATTACACAATTCTTTTGGAAAGTAGTCATAAGATGAGGTATTTTCATCTAGCCAGGTCTCTGTGCCGATGACTATGTCAGGTTTGACACTATCAAGTAATTCCAGTAGGTCTGGTTTTTTATTTTTTAAAGATTGGAAGTTAACATTGATGATCTAAATAGGTTTTTTTATTTACATCTCTATATGTTTTAGTTTTCTTTGGTAATGACTTTTTATTTGGTAGTGGTGATGCTGAAGCTTTGGGGATTCCAGGGCTGTCTGGGCTATTTATGATTTCTTGGTTTGGGGAATCTAGGATGTCAAATGAATTTGACAGATTAATGGTGGTATTAGTGTTAAAGAAGCTTGTGGAGAAGTTTGGCATACCACATTGTAGGCAGTGCCATCTGATGTTACTGGAGTCAAGTATGTTGTAGATGTGGCTTGACATACCTTGGCAGTCAATGTGGAACCATGTTTCACATGAGTCACAGCATACTGCTTTGTGTTTCCATGTAACAGCTTTGTTACAAACTCCACATGGCCATCTGGGTGTTCTTGGGCCTGGATTTGTTTCTATGTCTGATGTAAAATCTAAACCAAGATGTAAAATTCTTCTTAATTATTTTCCTTTTTCTATTTTTTTTTTTTTTTTTTTTTTTTTTGCAATGTGTAGAATTATATATGTATATGTACAAGCTCAGTGCAGCTATACTGATAATAATTTAAATTTAATATAAAATATTGTTCTTAAGTTTATTGTAATTAAAGCCTCTTAAATTATTGAAGCAAAACACATTGATCATAAATAAACATGTCCTAATAGTATTACATTGTCACATCACCAACACTGTCTAAATATTACAATGTAAATGGGAAGTACATATACAATTTGTTTTAATCATTAATTTTAAAAATAAAATGATTTTTAACATAAAAAAAATAAAATAAATTATAAATATATAGGCCCCTATGTGCACTTTTAGTTTTTGATTGAGTTATCTCCCTTGTTTTAAAGCACACGTCACATGGATGCTGACTTCAAATTTCTAGAGATGATTTTACTTATTTTCAATCATTTAATCGGAAAATGCTTTTATTTATGGATTCCTTTAAGAGGAGGCAACATTCTGAGAAGGTCTGTTATTTTATTAACTTTTCATGCAAAAAAACGATCTAGATCTACTATTTTTGCCCCCCCCCCATACTGATAGAGACGTTTTTCATTGCAAATATTTGAGGTTTTTCATCAAGACAGCTTCTAATTACATCAGTCAACAGGTTGATGAATCCATGACATGCATGGGTAATCTCAAATTAAGCTAATTATCGGATTAAAACACCTGTAGATATCGGGACTTACCTGTTGTTTACCTTTCTATGTGAGGCGCCAGGGAGGGTTAAATACACTTGTCAAAACTTAGGGCGACTAGAACTTCGCTTTTGAGACAGTTTAGGGCGAAGTTTTTTGAAACAGGGCGAAGATATCGCCCAACTTCGCCCTTATTTTGAGCCCTGAGAAAATGCTGGTAAACGAATGTTAGATAAATGTTTCCCAGGTTTAGAGGTCTTTAATATAGCACTGCATGAAATGTTTATCTCAGAAGCACAAACATGTACATCACTGACTTTTATTTTGGCCAACATTTGTATGCGTTGAGCTGTCAATATGGCTAAGAGAGTCACCAGTTTAAAGGTCAACGTTTTAAGGCTAAGAGTATTTACAGGATCCAAAGTACTAATATATTTCAATACAATATTTACATCCCAGGTAGCAGTGTACCTAGATAACGATGGGCGTAGGTTGAAAACACCTCGCATAAATCTAACAATAAGTGGATGATCTCCAATCTTTCCACAGAAAACATTAGAATTGAATGATAACATTGAAGATAAGGCTGACCTGGCAGTATTTAGGGCACTGTAACCTTTACCAGACTGGAATAATTCCGTTAGAAATTCCAAAATTATATGTATAGATGTTGTAAGTGGAGTAATTTTCCTTTTATCACAAAATAGCAACCATTGTTTGAAATAACACCTATATTGTTGTTTTGTGGAATCTCTCCAGGATGCATCGATAATATTGATAGTGTCCTCTGGAATTTGCTGACTTCCGAGGCATGTCCGGATAACATGAAAACACCCATCCGCAGTTTTGTGAGTGGGTGGGTTTGAAATGGACGAGTTGGCAATTGTAGAAGATTTTTCGGTGGTAATAGGTAAGGTGTTGCTGCTACAAGACTGAGGAGTTGTCCAAACCATGGTTGAGTTGTCCAGAGAGGTGCTAATAGAACTACGCGTGCCTTGTCCTCTGTTACTTTTTGAAGCACTCTGCCTAGCAAGCTGAAAGGAGGAAATGCATAATTAGTTTCATTAGTCCAAGATATGGAAAAAGCATCCACATGAACTGCCCCCGGATCAGGCAAAAAAGAAATGTAATGTTCCGACTGAGCATTCAAACGAGACGCAAATAAGTCAAAATGTAATGGTCCAAATATTTCCTGAATACAATTAAATACATTAGGATTCAGTTTCCATTCTAGGTCATCATTCAGTTTGCGTGACATCTTGTCCGCAGTAACATTGATGGAACCAGGTAAGTGATTTGAACTTATCCAAATGTTACGTTTGATGCACCAAAACCAAATATCTTTAGTCATTTAGCATATCCTTCCGCCCACCTTGTTTATTGATATAATTGACTGCAACTGTATTGTCCGAGTACAAATGGACGTGTACATTAGAACGTGAGGAGCAGAAACACTTTAAAGTGAGAAAAATGGCTTTAAGTTCAAGTACATTGATGTGATGGTGTTGTTCCTCGTAGGACCAAAACCCACCAGTTTTCAAATCATCAGTTTTTGAGACTCCACCCCAGCCATGATTTGAGCTGTCACTTTCAAGTTCTATATCTGGTGGTGGACGGAATATGGGTTTAAAGGTGGTATGCACATTATCTATCCACCAATGCAATTCGTGTTTAACATTTTCAGAAAGTTGAAATTTTGCATCAAAATTTCCAGAAAATTTTTTCAGCTGTTTCTCTTTTTCAAGTTCAAGAAATTTAAGATGTAAAGCAGCATGTTCCACACCAGGTTCACTGGCTACAGATTTCCCTATAATTTGTGCAAAATCACGAATTGAAACTTCACATTTATGCAATAATTTTTCACAATCTGACACAATTCTATTTGCTTTCTCCTCTGTGAGACAAATTGTCATACTACGAGAATCTAAAACGAAACCAACAAAAGTGATAGATTGAGTTGGTTTCAACACTGATTTGTCCGGGTGGACCGTAAATCCCAAATGATCGAAAATTGACACTGTATGATTAATGTTTTGTACACATTCTGAATAACTATCACTAACTAGCAAACTGTCATCTATGTATGCAACGTTGACATGTCCCATTTTTCGTAAAGTGGAATACACAGGTTTGAGCAGTTTGGTGAAAACACGTGGGGCACATGACAATCCATTTGCTAATCAGGTAAATTGATACTTTTTACCGTTCCAAATAAACCTCAAGAACAATCTACTTGAATGGATGGGCACAGAATAATAGGCATCTTTCAGATCAACCGAGGCAAACCAAACATCTTTTTTAACACACGTTATGGCAAACTTAAGAGTTTCCATTTTGAAGTGTAGATGTTCAATGTGTTCATTCAAAGATTTTAAATTGAGAATGAGTCTATGGGATCCATCTTTTTTAGGACGAATAAAAATACCGGAAATATATTCATATGTACATGTATTAACATCCATGTCACATAACTCAACAACCTGTTTCTTGGCAAGTTTGTTGACCTCATTGTCAATAATATCATATTCCTGCTGTGAAAAACTCAAATTGGGAAGTTTGAATTGTAACGGTTCACTGGAAAACTCAATTTTATAACCTTTGGTTACATCTAGGACCCACTTGTCTGATGTTACGTCCAACCACGCAGAGCGATAAGATGATATCTTACCCCCTTTAAAGTTATCAGGTGTATTATGAACATTGTAAACAATAGTGTCATGGTATCTATCCGTACTTACTGTAAATTTGTCTAATCCTTTTGTTTCCGTTTGTTGTGGCGCTGATCTAAAAAATTCCCTTGCTTTGGGTAAGCTTTGGCGGAGAATGGTTTAGAACCATATTTCCCAGAAGATTGCTTGAAGTATGGTTTGTATCTTGTATCTTGATTTGATCTATATACGGACTTAAATCCAGATGAACTGTGAGATTTAGTTCCTGTAAACCTTTTCTGTTTTGCATGAAACTTGGGTTTGCTGATCTTACTGGCAACCGTATTTTCGGCATCAATTTTTTCAACTAATTGCTTAATGTTATCATCGAATAATTTATCAGTAACAGGATTGTCTCTGCTAAATAACTCTGAATAGTCACTGGCCTGTAGACTACGGCCGATGAAATAACGACGTCTAAAGGTTAGATATGTAAAAGACAACTGAGCCAACTTGTAACTGTCGAGGGCTAAAGTTGATGCTTTACGGAGTTGTTCAACTGTCATAGGCGTTTTGTTGTTGGAGTGTTCAATCAACATGTCTGTTAGGTACAACAAAGGAGCCATTGCTTTAGTCTGTAGGAATTGAGTTCGCTGTAGTTTTACATCTGTGTCCCTAGCAGAGTTATTTAATTTATTCCATATCCCAGAGTTCACTTTTGAGACTACTAGATTAGAACAGTTCTCTGGCTTGTTGTATTTATCTGTTAGTGGTTTGATTTTTGAGTCATCAATTTTTGATCTGATACCACTATTTACTATTCCGGGCAAATTTAGTGTTTATTTTGGGTCCGGATAATTCCTCCGACCGATTAAACTGCCAGAGAGGCCAAAAGATCGTCGTCATCATCAGTACCGTCGCCAGCGGTAAGTAAAGAATCTAGCACTTCCGATGTATCTTGTATGTTCTCAGGAGGATCTACCTCTACTATCTCGTCCTCAAAACCATCGGATTCCAATGATTCATCTTGACACCTAGGAAATTGTCCTTGTGATGAGAATTCACAGAGTTTTGAAATCAAAAGTTGATTCTGTGCCAAAAGTTTGTTGACAACCGCATCGCCGGAAGTAGAATTTGAAAATATCGAACGGGACAGACTTCCGGTTCAGATCTCGAACGCTGCGAGATTTCTGCCTCATTTGCATAATTTATGCGACTCTGTGTTGTAGATGCTCTATCTAAAGGCGACTCTAGATTCGTAACTGTGGCCTCAAAATATCGCCGTTGGATGGATTAAAATCCAATCCAGAGTCCAAACAAATAAAGTTTTTGCTGCCTGAGGCCAATGAAACTTCATTTATGGTCAATTCAGCTGAGCTGCCCTTGACATTGTCCTTCAACTTTTCCCGATCCGCCATGATGGCCTTGATCTAGGACCACTGACCCGTAGTGAAGTCACTATATTATACACCCTCCTGAGGAGTTATGGTGTACAAAAAATTACCATTCGCTGAGCGAGATGGTAAATAAGTTCACCATGCTGGAGATCGTTACAAAAATGTCTCATAACGATGCAAAAATCACGAATGATAAAACAATATGAAATATGACCTTCGTCTTCAAAACCAGGATGCGCAGTGACCTTCACGTGACCAGCGATATGCAATCTCATTGGATACCTCATTACGTGTTGAATTTATAAAATTAAGGGCTTAAGGAAATTGGGAGGTCAGTGCAATGTTGTAATTTCAAAATCAACACGAGGCCGACAGTCAGATATTTTATTTATGTCGTTCGGAATGTTTTTTCTACCAAAAAATCTAGGCGTTGACAAATTTGATTTTCCAAAATTTTTTGTTCGAGTTAACAAATTTAATTTTCCTAAATGTTTTGTTCGAGTTAACAAATTTAATTTTCCTAAATTTTTTGTACGAGTAAATGAGTGTAATTTCCCTAGGATTTTCATTCAAGGGGACGAAAATATTGTTCGACATATCCGATATTTCTAGGTATCCGAGTTAGAGATAACCGGAGTGATTTTGGTTTAATAAAAAAACAACTCTGTTCGGACTTTTTAAAAAAGTTAGAGATATCCGGTAGTTTGAGATATCCGAGTTCGAGATAACGAGATTCAACTGTATTCACCTTGGCCCACAACCTCAGTAAATATAATGTGTTTGAGGTTGATAAATCCTTATGTCTACTCATCAAAAGTCAATAATTGTATACTGTAGAATCTCATTATACAGGTATAGTATCGGATATCTTATATTTGCTCATCACGGTGCCTCTTATAGCTTAGGTTCAAATCCCACTCGGGACAGATGGAATAACGAAATATCTCAAGTTGTTTGCCAAGGTAAATGGTTTTTTTCCTCTTTTCTGAAGAGACAGCCTTGATATAAGCAGATAAGTGAAAATAAATTTATTTGTGGTGTAAAACTCCTTCACTCCTAAATCTTACTAGCTAACTGCATTGTGCCAATCTACATATTGTACACTTACCTTTTGAAGTGCAAAGCATAAAATTGATAGAAAATGTGCACATCATTAAATATGATATGAACTATAATATCAATTTCTTGATCGGCAGTTTCCATGTTGTTGTTCGAATGTGAACTTGTCCTCACTTCTGTTGTGTATAAAAGTCAAATTAAACACGGAAAGTTCGGGAATTCAGAATTACCGATATATTATTTTTTTTTCACAGCTTGTAATAATATATGCATTGTAATTCTAAATATTGATTATAATCGATTATTGATATATTGTCCCACTCCCTTTGGGAGTTATGATCTTTTGACTTAAAAACCTGAAATAGGCTGCGGATATATTAATTTACTGAATTTGCTTGTTTTTATTCTATCTTCAGATATTTGGCCATGCTTAAATAGTAATCAGCTGCTATTTAACAGAAATGTTGAAGTGTGTCCATTGACTTGGTCTGATGCAAAATATCTGTAAATAAATGTAGATAAGTCAAGCATATTATTCTATAGTTGTGTTATAACTAAGGAAGAGATCTGTTAGAAAGATATATATGAGGCCAAGCCCTGACCTTATTTGGAAAGATACCAATGATTGTAACACCTGATTGAAATTACGATACATGACATCTCTCAAGCCTGGAAGTAATTTGGAACTGAAACGATACCAATGATTGTACATGTAGCACTTAATGAAATTATAATACATGTGACTCTTCTCTCAAGCCTAGATATAATTTGGAACTGGAACGATACCAATGATTGTATGTAGCACTTAATGAAATTATGATACATGTGACTCTTCTCTCATGGCTGGATGTAATTTGGAACTGGAAAGATACCAATGATTGGAACACCTGATTGAAATTAGGATACATGTGGCATCTTCTCTCAAGCAAGATGTAATTTGGAACTGGAATGGTACCAATGTTTATGTAGAACTTACTGAAATAACAATACATGTGACACTTCTCTCATGGCTAGATGTAATTTGTAACTGGAAAGATACCAATGATTATAGCACCTGATTGAAGTAACCCATGAATCTTGTCGTCACAGTCACATGTAACATTGAAATAAAATTTGCCATTTTCATTATCGAAGTTTCACAAACAATTACGATAGTTTTGATTGCTGAATTTTGAAATTCTGCATATAATCGGTCAATGTCAATGAATCATAACGTTTACATGTAACACAAGTTTTGCCAGGAATTCTGAATTAATTATAAAAGATTACTTATCCAGTTAGCATTTTCTATAAAAAAGACCGATAGACCCAGTCATATTCTTAAAACTACTAAGGCTGTTCAGATAGGAGATCAATAAATGAAATATAATGTATTTCGTAGAAAGTTGTCTCATTCCACTATCGCATTAAACGATGTAGAGGTTGATACAGGGAAAAAACAATACATGTGTGATGTTTTAAGAAATCTAGCAGTCCTGTAAAATCACAAAATGATTCATACAGGTGATAAACCATATCAGTGTGATATGTGTGATAAATGTTTTAGGTATCCTAGCAAACTGTCACATCACAAACTGATTCATACAGCAGATAAGCCATATCAGTGTGATAAATGTGATAAATCTTTTAGGGTACCTTACGATCTGGCCCGTCACAAAAGGATTCATACGGCAGATAAATCATATCGGTGTGATATATGTGATAAATATTTTATTGCCCCTGATTATCTGGCCCGTCACAAAATTATTCATTCAACAGATAAACCATATCAGTGTGATATATGTGATAAATGTTTTAAGAGACCTAGCATTCTGGCCGATCACAAAATGATTCATACAGGAGATAAACTATATCAGTGTGATATATGTGATAAATGTTTTAGGCATCCTGGTACTTTGTCAAAGCACAAAATGATCCATACAGGTGCTAAACCATATCGATGTGATATATGTGATAAATGTTTTAATCGATTTAGCAGTCTGGCCCATCACAGAATGATTCATACAGGTGATAAACCATATCAGTGTGATATATGTGATAAATGTTTTAGGCATCCTAGCAGTCTGGCTCGTCACAAAATGAATCACACATCAGATAAAACATATCAATGAGATAATTTGATAAATGTTAGTGGCCTTTGCAATATGGCCTGTCACAAAATGATTCATACAGGTGATAAACCATATCATTGTGATATATGTGATAAATGTTAAATTACCAATGATTGTAATACCTGATTGAAGTTATAGTACATTGTTAAACACCATCACTCAACTTGTATAGGAGGATTCATGTAATGTATGGATAATGTGAGGAACTTAATATTCGAAGTTGTGATTTTCCTTTGAAAATAATTGTTCTCATTATGTAGAGCAAGACAAAATAAACACTTGTGCTGCGGATACATAAATGTAATCATCCATTAATCAAACTGACGGGTCAAAGATGTTTGCCTTTACATACAATTTTTAGAAGATAACGTATTACAATGTATAAACGTGATGTTTGTATTAAACATTTAATATGTCAAATCACTTTATCACAACATAGCAGGCCTCGGATTAGCACTCGGACACTTGTTTTGACAAGTTGAAATGATGAGCGTAATTTTATTTCCACTCAACCTAGTTTCATTTCCACTCAACCTTGTATAAAGTAGATTATTTCTAAGACATCATCCTTGATTTTAAATAAACCAGTACATAGTCCTTAAATCTTTTGGGTAGGCATAACAATTTAGGGTTGATCAGGTTGAAAAAAAAACACTTTTAGGCCTTTTTTAGAGTAAATGTCAATAAATATGTTTTAATTGTAAGTTGTTGGTTTTTTTTTAGTTTTTATTATGATGTCATTTTCTGCAAATATTTGGGCCGTGATTGTAATGATGACGATAAATAAATAACACTTCTAATGCCTATACAATACAATAACTTCTAGTTGTAGAGAGGCTACATTTGTGAAAAAGGGGGGAATATTAAATTTGAAATTCCATCCTTTCAGAATTTTCTTCTCAAGAGTAATTCTCTGAAACTATGGAGACCTATAGCATTTACAAATCTGTGTGCAAAGTTTCAACATTGAAAGCAGATACACGTAGGCATTTCATTAAACTGAGTTTGTTTGCTCATTTTCCTGGGCGTTATCATGGCCCTTTGAACATAAGTAGAAATTACTGGCAGGGTATCCTTAATTGGCTTGTTAGCATTAGAATTTCTCATTTAAATGATTAGCACCTAAGAAAATGCTGCATATTTCCCGGAACAAAGCTACATGGGAGTGGAATGGAGTAATATTTCTAGAAGCAAATTGGTAAACATTGTTACACTAGAATCTGAACTAGAAGAATTCTAACCTAGGCAGTGAGAAGTGCTGTGATCTTTAAGCACATGCTAAATTTACAACCTCTACAGGACAATAAATAGGATGTATACACCGCTTTTAAAACATAATTTCAATCAAGTTAAGATTTTTTTCACTTATATCGAACATTAACTTTAATATTCCAATCAAGGTTTCTACTTATAATTATGGTGGTCAGTTTAAGAATGGTGGAGGAAACCCGATTTCCTAGAGAAGTCTACTGACCTTCAGCAAGTTACAAACATTCTCACAAAAGGATCTTTCCAGAGTGGGATTTGAACCTAAGTGATAAGAGGCACTGTGACCCATTGCTGTGATGCACAGCTTTAGACATATGTAAAATTACAACCTGTTTATCTAACCTTAGCAGTTCAAGATCGTTTAATGAGAACAAAATCATCATATCTTTTTTTCTTCTTAATAAAACCTAGATTTAAAAATCATTTAGACCACGTAAACAATAAACATCAGATATCCATATTTTTACCTGAATCATACCTGCCAACCTTCCCTAATATCAAGGCAAACATTATGGAATCTCCCGCTATCACCGCTTCTCCCGCGCGGGAGGTTGAAATATCCCAGATTACCACCCCCCCCCCCCCCCCCACCCTCCCTTCGAAGTCTTTTTTATGTATTTAATGGTTAAATTGAAAATTAAAAAAATGGTATATAACACAACCAAAAATGAGCAAGTAGAAGATTCAAATTAATTTATATACCTAGATGCTTTAGTAGATCGAGAAGGAGGAGGGGATAAAGATAAAAAGAACATGTTGCTGAAAACCAAGATCATTTTATAGACTAAGAAGGATTTGGAACACCAGAAATATTGGAAGAAATACAAAGATAAACCTATTTAAGATTTTGTTAAGACCAGTACTGCTTTATGGAAGTGAAACGTGGAAATTAACAAAAAAAAAAAAAGATGAACACCTCATAGACATCTTCCAAACGAAATGCATTAGAAAGATATTAAAAAACAAGATGGCAACAGAAAGTCACAAATGGAAAAATATTGGAAAAGTTAGACTGAACAACATAAGCTGTGAGATCAGAAGAAGAAAATGGAACTGGCCGGGGCACATACTGAGAAAAAAAGAGAACAAATGACTGCAATACAGCACTAGGGTGGCAATTAGAGGGGAAAAGACACATGGAGAAGAACGACCGAAAAGGAAAAAAACGCTGCAGGATGGACCAGCTGGAACACAGCAAAAACAGCAGCGAAGGACAGGCAAAAATTGAAGGATGGCGTTACAGCCTTATGCGCCTTCTAGCGAGGAGAGAATTAAGGTTAAGGCAACCTTGACCTTTGAACCCATGACCTTTATCTATAAATCAAATTCATCATTTGGCCAATGCTTACAATATCCTATGTACATGCCTACACAAAAGTTTGTAGTTTAACCATTCAGTCATTTGCATCTGTGACCTTGTCTTTTGAACCTATGACCTTTATGGATATATCAAAATGACCGTAAGGCCAATATCTACAAAATTCTAATATACATGCCTGTACAAAACGTTGATAGTTTCCCAGATAATCATGCATTGAAAAATATAGAAGCTTAGTAATTTCTTCTTTAAGAACCTTGCCATTTCCCCATTTTGAGCCCTACAGTACGATTTGTGCAAATCTGAAACTACATGCACATGGAATATCTAAGTTGATCTTGTATATTCAGAGAAGATTTTTACTATTTCCTTTTATAGAGCCCCAAGGGGACACAACTCCCTTATTTGTGTAAATCGGAAAATTAAACCCTTCTGACCAAGGCATGATTGACACAAAGTTTCATCAAATTTGGCCTGTTAGGATTGGAGGAGATGTTTAAAATACATACACATATTGTTTTGTCCCTATTAAGTCCATTAATGAAAGGTTAATTCACTAACGAATTAATTCATAAGATTTTGACACTGAAAATAAACACAATAATCGAGGATGACTGATATCCAGAAGATGGTCGGGGTGTTAATTTATTGTGAATCTACAGATGGTCACGGGTCTATGTTGGATTTGTATTTTGAAGTAACTTTGCAAAGAGGTATGGCGGGTTTGATAGGCGCTTTTCACATTGCCCCCTGCTTGAATGGATGAATGACGTAACGGTGTATTTTTAAACACCTGAGGATCTCGCGTTCTATAATTAGACCAGGTCTATGAAAAACAAGTGCTTCGTTTTTGTAAACTTGTTTTTCCTTGAAGAGCCGAAGATATTGAACAAACCTTAACATCCATATTCTTCATTTTTCATCTTTATACAATAAACAGAACACTTGAAGAATAAAGTATTAACTTACATCTCGCTTCACAAAGAATTCACGGGTGATATGCGTAGATTTATTGTATAAAAATGTAACCTGGCTTGATCTGCTAGTAGTGTTTTTAAAGAAGATAATGTTCATTTTTAAAAACTAATATTTGTAAAGGAAAAATCTAACAATAGTATTTTATAAAGATAAAAATAAAAAAAACAAGAAGAAGAATAAATTAAAAGGGTATCCGGGTGGTATTTGAACCCATGCCGTACATGTTGCAAAGCGTCCTCGCTACCGACTGAGCTAACCACAGCAGTAAGTGCCAGCCGAGTTAAAATGCAACATCAGTTATATGTGCAGTGATCAGTTTTAATTTTCCCTAATTTTCAAAAATTGACCATTTTCTCCTAAGAGGACCAATTTTTTGAAATTCGTAATGATTGCATTTTGAAAATATTTTCAGAAACAATAACATAAAAAATGGTCTTTCGAGGAGAACACTTTAAAAATAATTATCAAAAACTGGAAAACCCCTTCATTTTTCATTTTTTTAGCATAATAGAGCACAAAGATGAGCTTATTAAGAAAAATACCAATAAAATACACCTTTGTATGAGGCAAAATCTGAAAGTCCACATAAAATACTGCTGCTTTATAAATTAAGTGCAAGAATATTTAGACTTTTATTTTTCAAAAACCAAAACGGTCCATTTAGGACAAAATCACATCAAACCCGCCATACCTCTTTCGCAAAAAAACAATACTGGTATTTCTTAAAAGCTTTCAACTTGCCCTTCGAACTTGAACAACTTGTCCATGTCTGCAACGAAAAAACAATTTTAAACAAGTGAACACCAAGCAACGTTTTGTCAGAGAACAAAACTAATGTTGCAATGTTTTACAACAACACCAAACACAAATATATGAATGAAGAGATGTTCACAAAAATGCAGCTAAAGTACACTAAAATCCCAGCTCGGCGGTTGTTATGATTATTGCAAGATTGCAGGTAAGCGTACACTGGAGACAAATAATACTTATTGTAGTTTACTATTAAAAGGTATATCTTGCATATGCGATTTGTATTCAAACTCTTTGATGTTTCTTTGTTCCATTTACCTTATAAAACGGTAAGATCAGCATTCAATTAAGGTAAAATTCAATATTACGCCAAGGAGGTTGGTGATTTTTTCCTGGTTGTCGATAATCAATTGTGTTTTTTTTACATTATATGGCGATATTTGCGGGCAAATTGTAATGTCTAAGTCACGGTTACTGACTTCAGCAACCAAAATTATAAGTGGTATCCAAGGCTTGCATAATTCAATTTTGAGCGTTCACATACCTCTAAACTTCAGTCAAAGAGACTATACAACATCACACGGTCGCTTCGACGATCCTAGCTTCCGCATGACGTGAAAATCATCGCTGGAAAGTGACAGTGGTGCATCTGTCAGTTTTAGATACCATACTGTTTACATAGGAAGATAACTCAAACAGCAATCTATATTTAGAAACATTTACATTTTATTTGGAATAATTTAAAGACTGGCGTTATTCTAGCCTGCATATGTTTTATTTATTCATTCATCATTATGACATTAAACAACATAATACTGACTATTTTTGGATATCTAAAAATCGATTTATAGATATCTATAAATCGATTTTTGCATATGCAAAAATAGTCAGTATTTTGACATATGCAAAAATCGATTTCATAGGCAACTATTATGTACATTGTCGTACTTCACCTGTGTAACGATCTACAGCTCAGTGTCTCACGATCGGTACATAGAAATATAGAACAGGTGTACAGTTTTTGTTTCGTTAAAAAGAAACCAAAAACGATACAAAAAATGACCACATCTATTCGAGTTCCTCATTAAATTCCGGTTATTTCAGTATTTTTTGTAAAATTTTAGGACGTCGGGAAATTACTTCCATTTTAAGTTAAAAATATAGCAGTTATTTCGGCACTATCTCTTAATATTCTTGTTTAATTTTTGAAAAATGTGGCGAAAGACCTTTAGTTATAGGCTGTTTTTTCACGCTAATTTGATTTTTTTCAAAAATGACCACATCTAAAGTGTTAGAGCACACTTTGATAAAGGTAAAAACATAAAAATCAAATGTTGGTTTTGACGGCAAATTACTTCCAATTTTATTTAAAAATAGGGGAATTTGTGAATATCTAGTGAAGAAATATCCAATATGGCCGACACCGCACCAAATATAAAAGTTTTATTTTCCCCACCAATCTTCCGGTACAAGTTTCACCGACTTCCCCGTAAGTAAAAAACGGTAAAAAATTATAATAAATAATAATAATAATAGTAATAATAATAATAACCAAACAAAAGGTGATATACTTCTCGACCTTTGAATATACTATTAAAAGTTTTAAAAAATTAAAAATTAAAGACAGATTTGTCAGTCAGCTTCATAAATTTCTGGATTTTTTTTTCAAATAAATATAACAAGAAAAGTGAGGAGAATGAAAGTGAAATAATCTCTTAAGACAATAAAATAATTATAAATTATTAATTTAGTCAAATAAGAAAAAAGTATATATTTTAATAATTTTAAAATTTCAAAATTAATTTCATTAGGCCGGCTTTTTCATTAGGCCAGTAAGTCGGTCCATCAGCTAATCTTATTAATTTGTTGGATTGATCTTATTAATTTGGTCAAATATATCTTTTCAAAATTACAGAAATAACATTTACCGGGTATCATAGAGACTTCATATCTAATGATTTATACACACACGTGTCAATCATTTTTTGCAAATTGGACGGTAAGTTCTTTTGATTACAGGTGATAAAGGTCTACTGATAAACAGGATGTTTATTGATAATCTTTTAATTACTGGTATGTGAGATCCCACTTTTAGCAATATTAATTTATTGTGAATTTATAGTAATCAGAAACTACCTATTGAAGTTTGCCGTGGGAAGATTATACCAGAAAACCAAGACATCATGGATTATGTGAACTTTGTAAAAGTGATTTTATACATATTATTTGTTTTTTATTGCAATATGAGAAATTTTCTAATGCAAAAATGTATTCTATTGATATAAATAATACATTCTTTTTTTCTAATAATGGGCCAAAATATTATTCAAAATTGTGTTTATTTATTTATTTATTTATTTATTTATTTATTTATTTTGCATTTACCAATTAAATATTTGTTTAATGAATTTGATAAGATAGTTAAACATTAGCATTGGGATGGATGGGTGCAGTGTATCATGAATAATCACACTTATCAAAATGTGTATTAGCATTTTTATTTATATTTGTATTGCGCAAACATATAGTATTTTTATGCAATTTGATTCATGAGTGGATCAAGTTACTGTTTTTGTGTAAATAAAAAGGATAAACGTTTAATTTATATCCCATTGTTTTTTGCCTAACAAACAGTATATCTTCTACTTCTAAATAACCATCTACTTTTTCTTTCTCTCGACTTGTATATTTTCCTCTTCATGTAAACATTTAAATTAATATACTGTTTTGCTTGGAATATCTCTTAGAATCATTTTTACCGTCATCAGTCCATTTTAATCTCATAATGACCATGTCACGTTGTCAGTTACCCAGTGGTCAGTTATCGATAGCTCTTGGTAACGAGGTTTGTGAAATTTACCTGGAAGAGTTATTCCGCCTGATCATTATACAATATTTTTGCAGTCGATGGATATTTATAAATCGAGAGTGCGAAATGAGGCTCCCCAAATATACAGTGCGGGACTGTTTTACTATTTACGCGGGAAATTGTCAGATACGCAGAAAAGCTAAGTCAACAATTGCATTAAAGACAGACATCGTTGTGACTGTTTTAACGGTTACAGTCGAGATTTTCACTTTCAAAACATCTCATTGCGTTTAATATTACTCCGCTGTATTCTATCCCAAGTGTTCGTTCTTTCCATTACTTTCTGTAGCAGCCATGTTGGATTCTAAGACGCGACTCGCATACCGCGTGGGCACTGCAGGAAACAAAAAATCTTAAAATATTCACCATTTCGAAAACACGACAGGGGAGATAACACCTATGAACGAAAACGAGACTGGGGGGGGGGGGGCAAGCTTCATATCCGTCCAGTATAGTTGCAGCGTAGAATATAACGATTGAAACGGGGAAAAAAGACTTTTGTTGTACCCCAGGTTGTACAAAAGTCTTAAATACACCACAATCTTTACAACTTATAATCCAAAAATATTTGTCAAAGAGTTTTAGTTATTAAAGCATTTATTTGATGTATTTATTACAGCCGAAAATAGTTTATTTCTATCATCTGTCAAAATTACTGGACAGTCTATCAAGAAATTAATTTCATCTTCTATAGAATACCTACTAGTATTACATTTAGTACATAATTTATCTTTTCTTTCTATTTTTGAGTTAACAAGTTTACATGTTTAACAAAAGTCGATGAAAATACGCATTTATACTCCATATTGTAAAAATATTATTTTTATTTGCGAGGATGAATAGTTTTTTTATTAATTCAATGTACCAACAGTACTCACTTCGGGATTAATATATGGGGAGAACTCAGTATTTTGGAATTTCCAAAATTTAATTTTGCATATTCATAAATCGATTTATGGATATCCATAAATCGATTTTTGGATATGTAAAAATACTGGCTATTTTTGGATATCCATAAATCGATTTATCGATATGTGAAAATAGTGAATAAATATAGAAACGGCGCCTCGTACCATAGCCATTTCGTACCATGACCATTTCGTACCCAACTTTTTTTTAAATAATAGATATTATAAACATTATTATGTTTTTTCTAGACTCCACCTTTTTTTACGATAAAGTGCTTTAAATCGTTCTAGACTGGATCTAGACGGCAAACTGTCTCAAACCGTTCTAGTAGTTTCAAAACTCGAAAATAAAAATTAAGTTTTTCGCCTTAATATTTATCAGATTTATATAAAACAATTTTAAATCATAGATATTATTTACATATATTATAAGTTTTTTTCTAGACTCCATCTTTTTTAACGATAAAGTGCTTTAAATCGTTCTAGACGCTATTCAGTATTACCGCCCAACTCTGTCCATTTCGTACCATGCCATATGGCCATTTCGTACCATAACCATTTCGTACCCAAATTTTCCATTTCTATGGTACGAAATGACAAGCAAATTTTTATTAAAATAATGCATTCAAAATCTGCACATGCCGGAAAACACTACCATTTCGTACCATATTTATAAAATATAATGACATTATTTGCTGATTATATTTTAAAAAAGGTTCTTTATTGATAAGATTTTTTTTAAAAGTGTTACTTATTAATACATGTATTAATTAGCCTGATATGAAGAACAGGAAGAAAAAGAACATTGATAAGATTTTCCACTTTATCATTTGAAAATTACGTAACCAAGCCTTTGTTTTTGATTTGATGCCCCTAGTTCAGCAAAAAACCGTGATTGTTTTTTAACATAGATTCTCAAAGTCCAAGTGGTTTTTTTTATTTGAAGATGTTCGCCACCGCCGCCGCTTATGTAGGTTATTTCATAATTATACCCCTCTTTCATGCTTTTCAACCAAATGGTTTTCACTTGAACTTAGATGACAATGGATGTTCGGTCATTGACTGAGCTTGGTACAAGATAATGGGTATTCATATGAAAAGATTGGGTCAGTCGCGCGCAGAGCTGGAGCTGAGTTGTTGCAGCTAACATCATCAGTTCATCACACCCATACTGGAAGGCTTCATTCACTGTTGCAGGCTCACAGATACACTAGGTACGTAGACATTGTTAAGTGATACAGTCGAATCCCTCTCGAGACAGTTCCTAGTGCGAGAAAGTTTCAAATGCATTACACATTACATGCATTACTTTGAGAAAATGTAATTGCATTACAGGGCATTACAATTACAAATTAGCATTACCCCATGCCTGCCTACGGTTGGCAATGCACTGTTTTGCCAAACTACTAAATAGTATGGGCATTCAACAGACTAGATGGAGGTTTCACCCACCAATTGCTTATTTTAAAACATGTTTGTACCCAGTAAGGAATATGGGTTATAGACAAAACGTACCCATGCCAAAACGTACCGACCAGACATACCCGTCAAAACGTACCCACCATAACATCAATATATATCTTATATTTGTATGATAAAGCTTTGATTTTTTATGACGAAATGTTTCCTTTACATCTTCCTTTATTTCTCAAAACATTGATTTTTACAAAATTCAGTATCAGCGCATATCTCTCCATTAACCATACTTTGCATATCTAAGAGTAAAATAATATAGATTTTATATTCAAAATATCTTTAATGGAGAGGCATGCGCTCTATATGTATTTATTAAAAAACGTGTTGATTTTCACTGTCTTGTTCCATGTTTGTATAGAGTTCTACAGAGACAAACCTAATGGATTACATGAGTTAAAGATATAATGCAATATTTTACTGATATTTTTACTGTATAAACTTTTACATAATGATAATAGCTTTAGGTTTTTTGTACAGCGTGAACAAAGTGAACGCGTACATTGCTATCACTTTCTTCCAAGATATCGAGCTTTGCTATGAAATTATAAGATATGAGAACACCTGGAAATAGTGCGCCTGGTAAATGAGCATGAAAGAAGTATATCTGTTTTATCGTGAGATATGTATTCTGAGACGGGTAATGCATTTGGTTACATATGCACATTTGGAATAAATTTTCGGAATACATTTCGGAATCTAGTAAAATATTGCGACGGGATGCATCTAATAATTTCTGCAATTTGGCGAACTGATCTCATGTTTACAATAAAAAGTAGTTCGAGAAGTTTGCGTCCTACGATGTAAAATCATAACTTTTTATGAAATGAACAGCAACGGCAGGTTGTTTAATTAATTCTTCGTGAAATCTACGGAAATTTAAATTTATTTTGAAGGTTATGATAACGTATTTTGATGTTGAGGCAATTGTGTCATATTTTAAAATGTTTATCGATTAGATTTTACTTTCGTGAAAGGGAGATAATTCGTAGTGTTGTGTGTAAATTTTAAATACAGTCGTTTTACCAGTTCCGAACAGGGTTTCATATAAGCGCTGCTGCAGACGTCATCCACAAGCAGAGGAAATAAAATTTACGTTGTGTAATAATACAAATGTTTACTGATTCCAAAATATCGACACCTGTCCTCAAAAACACGTGGTAGTATGTTTTCTTGAAAAAAGCATTTCCGTGATCACGATTTGTTTACATCGTTAAACTAGGTCACCAACAATCTGTCAACCTGTCCTGCACATACATTTAGGAAGCTGTTGAAGTTTATATTATTTAAACAATTAATGCCCATACATTCAAGTAGAAGCAAATTGAGAAAGTTATTTTGCGATTCCTTTAATTGAACGGGATTGAAATTTTAGATTATTCGGTAGTAAAAATTCGGAACTGGTAAAACAACTAAATGATCCAGTTACATACAACCGCTAGAATGTACCCCCTCATAGCCACGGTAGGATCTGCAAAACTCTACTTTCTCTCTATCCGAAATGACAAAACGATCGGGTACAACTTTTTTAAAATTTAATTACCGATTGTTTTTTTCATATATTTATGAAATTATTATTTTCTACCATTTAATTCAGCAATACATGGTTTGGTACATTGTTTCTTTTTCCAAAAAAAAAAAAAAAAAAAACCCATCCGTCGGACTATGCATAGATTGACCCCCCCCCCCCCTTTGGTACGTAAATAATCACACAGGTATCAAATGCTTTGATATTGTTATAAAATGAAAACAATGAACGACTTCATACAAGAAAAGAATGGTAATGTGTTTGAAGAAGAACAAAAAACATAACAAAGGAATGATGTAGATTAATGACTATCCGACTAATCTGCCTATTGTTTTTTCTTCAATTTTCCTTTAAAAGTCATTAGTTAGTTGTGTAGTACAACATGTTACTATTCTGCAGCCTTTTATTATTTTTTTTTAAAAATACAAAAATATCTATTGGTAATTAAAGAAAAATATAAAATAAGCATGTCTAAGAATTATAACAAAGATGAATGGCATCTGCCTAGTAGATGGTAGTAAATAACATACTACTACTTGCTGTTTGGTAATCCTGGTATGGGTACGTTTTGGCATAATTTTGGTTTAAAATCAACAAACAATATAAGTTATATAAGTTTTTTGGTGGGTACGTTTTGGCGGGTACGTAATGATGGGTACGTTCTGGTATGGGTACGTTTTGGTAAAAATGTGGGTACGTTTCGTCCAAAAATGGGTACGTTATGGCGAGGGTACGTTTTGTCCTGCACCCAGAAATATGACAGTTGTCCTGCAGACTCAGTTGTTTTGTTGGATTATGAACTTTGATCCCGTTCTATTAAACTGCATAACATTTTTACATTTTATGAAAAGTATAAACATGTTTTTGATTTAATGTACGGCATTTATTCAGGGGCCATTTATTGCTTATTCTGTGGTTAGCTGTTGCTCAGACACTGTTGAACCTGCAAATCTATAGCATTGTTGCCATGTTTTATTTTTAGGTTGGTGTCTTATTGATGCATACACCTTTATATAAACTGTCTTTCATATTTTAATGTAAATACCTGTACAAAGTAGTTGCCCTCTGTACTGCATGTAGACTTGGGAAAATCCAAATGCTCAGATTTAAATTTGTCTATCATTTTGTTGTACATTTCATCTTTTCTATTTAGGCTATCTGCTTTCCCAGAACTAAAAATATTTTAATATATAAATTGTACTACTTTTTTTATTATTCGCGAAAGATCTTGATCTTTCTCGAATGTAGCTGTCACATGCAGATTTCTCAACCCGAATATTCTTCCGTTACAGAAAATCAACTCTCTTTCGTACGTTGTTCGAAGTTGAATAAAGGGAGATAATTCAAATTTCAATTACTTTTGCATTCTATGGATATGATGGGTAAATTGTCATGTAAATGGGGTTTATTTATTAAGTAATATTGATTAAATAAGAAATTGATACGAGATTAAAAAGAGAACGCTGCATTTTGTTGAATTTGAGGATAGAATATTATGTTGTTGACGTCACGTGGATCCAGACACAGAAAGTAGTCTGATAAAACAGAGTATCCTTGTATATATTATAATCTGATGTTAGCTATTTTTAGCAGTAATTAACTTTTAATGGTTTTATCATACCTGCCAACCCTCCCAATCAGGGATTGAGATTAACGGGCGCCAAGTCGCCCGTGGCGACTGTTTTTCGCTCAGTGGGCGATAAATGTGTCATACACAGGTCGCCCAGGTGGCGATTAGAATTTTCAGTTCAGTGTATTTGACATTCCGATCCGTTTACTGATTTCCTGTTTATTTCTGACTGGCGACAATAATAGTGAAAATGGAAAATGGGTATCATAGTATCAACACATGTAAATGGACCGCTATTCCGACCGGAATTCAAATACGGTGCCATTTCGTTTCCTTCTCTGATATTTGTGTATAAAAAGATACTTCCGGCTCCAAAGCCGGGCCTGCCTAATGTCATGAATTGGATTGACATGATGACATGAAGACATGAATTTATTTATACGATTTCCTTTATTGTCGCATTAAATGAAATGATATCCATATATAACGATTGTGTTTAATCATTTTTTATATTTAAACAAATTTTATAACAATTTTAATTAATTTTGAAGTATAAAACACGTCAGACGGGTCAAAAGGGGGTAACTGGAATGACATGAATTTCCTGTCAATCGAATATCGGTATCATCTACCATTTGTTTGAGTGAAATTCAATATAAATTTTGCATTTTTACTACCTTAAATGTTTAATAATTTATTAAAAATACAATTAATATTGTTTATCTTATACCTGATTAATTAATTGAGGCCCTCTCAAATAGATATAAATGCTAATCTGATTGACATGAATTCTTGTCATCTGTTGATGAGATGCAAAGGCATATATATTTAATATATATTTATGAATAAACATAATTGACCTTTTAGGTCAGGTGAGCTAAAAATTAAAACTTGCTTCTCCATGGGAATTACAGTTTTGCCTTTATATTGTGAAACATCCTCTATTAAAGCATAAAATGTTGACCTATTGAGTCTAAAACGACTCCTAAACTCATCGTTGGTATAGTTAGGGATAACATACTGTAATTGAGCATATGTGGGACTTTTATTTTTATCTCTAGTGCAACCAATAACTGTGCTAGGTTATTATTTTGACAATACACAGTCAATAGAGAAAGGTTGTTTTCAACACCAAATACTGCACGAGTTTATTGTGAGGATGCATACATTACACTTGTGTGCGAGCGCACTCGTGTAATGTAACCGCCCGCACAATAAACTCATGCAATCAGCTACATCAGCTTTTGCCATCACTTGGCGTCCGTTGCGTTGCCTGTCCGTTGTTAAAGATCAACTCCTCAGCAACCACTGGGCCATTTGCAACCAAAGTTTGTCACAACGGTCCTTGGGTGGTCTACTTTAAAAATTGTGTCTGACATGTCCGCACCTAATCTAAGATGGCCGCCAGCGGGGACCATAGATTAACATTGGAACCTATGGGAAAATATGTTCAAAGATATTTTTCTCTGAAACTACTGAGCCAATTGGAACCAAACTTGGTCACAGTAGTCCTTAGATGGTACCTTCTAAAACCGGTGTTTTTTTAAGTCTCCACTAATCCAAGATGGCAGCCAGCGGGGAACATAGGTTAACATTGGACCCTATGGGAACAATATCAAAGATCTTTTTCTCTAAAACCCTTTACTATTAGCCAATGGGAACCAAATTGGGCCACAATAGTTTTTTAATGGCCTACTACAACATTGGGGTTTTTGAGGGCCACACCAAATCCAAGATGGTCGCCAGCGGAGAACATATTTTGACATTGGACCTTATGGGAAAATAAGTTCAAAGATGTTTTTCTCTGAAACTACTGAGCCAATTGGAACCAAACTTGGTCATAGTAGTCCTTAGATGGTACCTTCTGAAACTGGTGTTTTTTTAAGTATGTACCTGATCCAAGATGGATGCCAACGGGGAACATAGGTTTACATTGGACCCTATGGGAACAATTTCAAAGATATTTTTCTCTAAAACCCTAAGCCAATTGGAACCAAACTTGGCCACAATAGTCTTTGGGTGTTTATTTTTTTAAGTCTGCACCTAATCTAAGATAGTTGCCAACAGGAAACATAGGTTAACATTTGACCCTATGGGAACAATTTCAAAGATCTTTTTCTCTAAAACCCCTAAGCCAATTGGAACCAAACTTGGCCACAATAGTCTTTGGGTGGCCCCCTACAACATTGGTGTTTGTGAGGGCCACACAAAATCCAAGATGGCGGTCAGTGGAAAACATATTTTAACATTGGATCCTATGGGAAAATACGTTCAAACATTTTTCTCTGAAACTACTGAGTCAATTGGAACTAAACTCGGCCACAATAGTCCTTGGGTCCTTACATTTGGTATTTTAAAATAACATCTGCATTTAAAAATCAACTCCTGTAAAACCACTTGGCCAATTGCAATCAAACTTTGTGACAATAGTCCTTGTGTGGTCTACCTGAAATATTGACATGTTCGCACATAATCCAAGGTGGCCACCATAGTACATGATCAGTCAGACTGCCTTATGGCTTTTGTCCTTGACCTTAATTTCATGGTCCATTGACCAGTTTTTGGATAAGGAAAATTTCTCAGGTAATATACATGAAAAGTCGATGATACTTGGTATGTATTGTCTCAAAATTTTGAAATATGGTTTAGTTTTGAAAGGAAATAATATTGAAATTTTGTGATAAAAATAAATATTGTGTAATAAATTTCAAGCATTTATTTAAACATTAGACAATCTGTTGATTTTTATTCTGCAACAACTCTACCTAGGTGAGCTATACAGGCTCCTGGGAGCTTCTAGTTTTGAAATATGTTTCTTCTCAGATGACACTACAAGCAATTGCTGACAGTTTCGTTGTTTGTAAATTCACAGTTACTGTTTTGGACGTTGTGAAACGTTTATTGGACATTATCAGTGAAACCCAAAATACAACAAATATGCACAAGCTGACAATGTAAATGATACAGTACAAGGATTAAAAAATTTATGTGTTTGTGAATTGCTGAAAGAGTCCACATTCTGAAAGACAACACTGCAATCTGAACACTGGAGCAACAACTCCTCCACCTTTACCGCCACCATTTTGTTTGGACTATCAGTAATAGCTTGCGTGCTACTAAACCATTCAAACTGCCTCCAGAGGTGGTTTGATAGGTTTGCCAAACCGGTTTTAGTTTTTGAAAAACAAATAACAAACAGGTTTCAGTTCAAAACTAGTTTTGAAACCAGTTTGATGAAACAAATACAAAGTTTGGCAAACCGGTACAAAACTAAAACCATTTTGTCTGCAACAAATTCGCCCTAAGACTTTGAAGGTTATTTATGCCATTAAAGAAATGCAAGAATATTGAACTTATGGTGTTTTAGATTAAACACTGTCTAATATTTGTACATGTATTGCACAGCACATAATTATTTGAATATGTATAAAACAGTTCTTTTTTTAAACTTCCTGAAACTTCTTATTCTTTTTTAGTTTTATGGAATCACTAGTGTCAAACAGACCAAGTCACCAAAAATAACCAGTCTTTCCTTAAAGTTAACAGTCTTGGATTGTGGTACTTGCTTATTTTAAACACTAAATAGCTAGGCATGATAAATAACACAGCAGAAAGTGCCAGAATTGGTTAAAGACAACAAAACACGTCATTGTTCCTAATGACTGGATTGAAGCTTGTGTTGAATGGATCTGTGAAGAAAACAGGTAAACATATTTTTAATACATGTCTGTATCTAACCGACAATGAAGTGAACCAACACCCTGTTGTGCCAAATCATTTTGTTAGAGTCTGCTGATGGATCCTCTTGGTTTCAGTAGAGTCTTTCTAAGTAGATAATGAATTATAAATAATATGAAAGTACTCGACACTCAACAGACTGCAAGTGGAGGTTTTATTTGGATTTACTAGTTTCGCTACGGAAGTCCCTGCATCATCTGTGTATCTAGAAACAGAACATATTATGGTAAAGTGTTTTTTTTCTGTCCATTAAGGCGAAATTTGCATGGGTGCTTTTAATCAAAACAGTTTCGTTTACACGAAACATTGTATAACAAACTAATATCCGCAACACTTAGGATTTCAGAAATAATCAATGTTTACCCGTGGTTTATTTTTGTACAGCAACGTGTACATTGCCATCACTGTCTTCCAAGATATCGAGCTTCTTTGCTATGAAATTATAAGATATGAGTACACCTGGAAATAGTGCGCCTGGTAAATGAGCGTGAAAGAAGTATATCTGTTTTATCGTGAGATATGTATTCTGAGACGGGTAATGCATTTGGTTACATATGCACATTTGGAATAAATTTTCGGAATACATTTCGGAATCTAGTAAAATATTGCGACTGGATACATCTAATAATTTCTGCAATTTGGCGAACTGATCTCATGTTTACAATAAAAAGTAGTTCGAGATGTTTGCGTCCTACGATGTAAAATCATAACTTTTTATGAAATGAACAGCAACGGCAGGTTGTTTAATTAATTCTTTGTGAAATCTACAGAAATTTAAATTTATTTTGAAGGTTATGATAACCTATTTTGATGTTGAGGCAATTGTGTCATATTTTAAAACTGTTTATCGATTAGATTTTACTTTCGTGAAAGGGAGATAATTCGTACAGTGTTGTGTACAAATTTTACATACAGTCGTTTTACCAGTTCCGAACAGGGTTTCATATAAGCGCTGCTGCAGACGTCATCCACAAGCAGAGGAAATAAAATTTATGTGGTGAAATAATACAAATGTTAACTGATTCCAAAATATCGACACCTGTCCTCAAAAACACGTGGTAGTATGTTTTCTTGAAAAAAAAGCATTTCCATGATCACGATTTGTTTACATCGTTAAACTAGGTCACCGACAATCTGTCGACCTGTCCTGCACATACATTTAGGAAGCGGTTGAAGTTTATATTATTTAAACAATTAATGCCCATACATTCAAGTAGAAGCAAATTGAGAAAGTTATTTTGCGATTCCTTTAATTGAACGGGATTGAAATTTTAGATTATTCGGTAGTAAAAATTCGGAACTGGTAAAACAACTGTACTTTATTATGAACATGAAACGGGAATATTGTGAGTGGTAATCAGCAGTTAATTAAAACCCAGATTAACAGCAAATGATCCAGTTACATACAACCGCTAGAATGTACCCCTCATAGCGACGATAGGATCTGCTAAACTCTACTTTCTCTCTATCCGAAATGACAAAACGATCGGGTACAACTTTTTTAAATTTTAATTACCGATTGTCTTTTTCATATATTTATGAAATTATTATTTTCTACCATTTAATTCAGCAATAGATGATTTGGTACATTGTTTCTTTTTCCAAAAAAACCTTCCGTCGGACTATGCATAGATCGAACCCCCCACCCCCCGAATTTTCAGTTATATTCTGTCTTGCCACAACACAATTTTCCCAACTATGCTGTACAGCAGCACGACAGTGCTATGTTTTAATAATACATGTGCCGGAGTTCACCTGTGGAAGAATATATTGGCGTTATATTGGCGTCATGTTAACGACAGCCTGTGTTATTATTTGGAGATATACCACAGGTAAATATTGATCATTTCAATTCTAACATGACTAAAATAACAAGGATTAAATTAAACATTGCAAACTCTCTTTTGGGAAGTACATTTTATGATATATTTGCAGAAAGGTCCATTGAAACAATTCGACTGTTGAGATTACCTCCATTGAAATAATGATTTTATGACTGAAAATTATGTCACAACCATTCTTTGTGACACATAAGATGTAGGGCTGGCTATCGCTGGTGAAATTCAATATCGATTATCGGTCTTTTCATACCAATAACTATCGATATATATCAAAAAATTACTGGTAGGGAGAAAAAAGTTGATACATCGTATCTAACTCCGTCAAATCATGTCATATGAAGAAGACTGAGCGTCATATTTCTGATTTACCTCTGTAAGTTGCTGTTTCGGAATATTCTAGAAATTAATAATTAAAGCAGAGTGGCAGCTCTGGTTTGTGTAACATATACTTATTTAGCTACAACTTTTAATCACACAGTACACCTGTATCTTAACTAGAACGTTAAACCCTGTTAAATACAATTGAACACACCTAAACTTGTGACATCACAATAATTTGTGCAATACCTGTGTTCTCATGTAATTTCTTCCTTGCGTGAATTGCTTAAACAAGTCATCACATAATTCAATATTTGCACAAAATCAAAATGCATTTTTTTATTCAATCTGTTTTAATCATGAACTTTTTTACATGCAATAATAATGCATTCATAGTTAAACAAGTTCAACTAGTCAATTTTATATGGATCTGCATCCAACTTAACAAAGTCAAATCTTAATCATTTAACTAACAAAAAATATCAGAACAAACCAGAACATCTTGAAAAGCTGTGAATATCATGAAACAAAATTTTGATAAATTCACTATCTTGCAGTGAAGTTACTGCTGTACAGGTTTACACAAACTCTGCTTGTAATTCTTATTTAAGAAAATGTACTTGTCGACATTCTCTGGACTTAGACTACTGCACTGTTTGTGTACTATCAATCCAGCGGCACTAAAAACCCGTTCACTTGGAACGGATGTGGCTGGGACACATGCATGTTTGCAAGTTTTGATAGGGTAGGATAAATAGCCTCTCGGGACTTCCACCACATTAATTGTGGTACATCATCACCAAACACTGCCTTTTCCCTGCAATACCTGTTCAGCTCATCAGAAAAAATTTCACCTTTACTTTCGGTTCTTGCTCTTTTTTCCCCGACAAAAAGAACATCATCTAGCCAGCTATCAACAAACCAACAGAATCAGTACCACTACATTCTATTTTGCACACTTTTGCTGGGATTTCAGTTGCATCGGTGTAACTGGCATTGTCAGAAAACCTAGGAATAGTAAGAAGTGAAGGTCCAGGCAACTGAGGGGAACGAGAATTTTCAACTTCTACATTAACTTGTTCTTGACTGGGTTCTTGTTTAATTTCAACAGAATGTAGAAAGCTTAAGGAAGTGGATAACGCCACATGTTCTTCACCAATTTGACGAAGTGATTCATGGCTGGCTAAGCCATCGTCCTCATTTACAAAATTCATATCTTTATAACGAGGATCAAGCAAGGATAAACGAAGTAAGAAAGACCTCAATCGGGAATCCTTATATTGTTTATTTAAGTTTTCTAACATCAAGGATTTAACCGACTTAAGAAAAGTTGAATCTGTCTCATTTTCAGTTAAATGTAACTGAAGTTTCCGTATTACTGGAAGGATAAGGCTAACAGTGGGGTTCTTGCTTTCACATAGAATTGTTGTAGCAGATTCAAGTTCTCCTAAAACAGATATCAATTCATCAGCATGATTATGTTCGTCACATGTGAAAAGTAAAATTTCTTGCATCCTTTTTTATGTTTGGGTCCGTGAATGCAGCATGAATTGCAGCTGTTTGTTCATTCAAGCGAATCAACATATCATATGAAGAATTCCAGCGTGTCTCTACGTCTTGAATACGTTTATGCTCTGGTAGTTTCAGTAATTTTTGTTTTTTGCGTAATATGGACATGGCTTTTGGTGAACGCCGAAAATATCCTACAAGTTGTTGTCTACGTAAAAGAACTTTAGAGGCAGTCGAATTACTCAGACCTGCATTGACGCTTAAGTTGAGAGTATGGGCGAGGCAGGGAATCACCTGCCACCCCAGCTGATTAACGGCTTTCATTATGTTGAAAGCATTGTCACACACAACAACGGGAACACCCTTTATTTTCCATTCCAAACAACTACTGTAAACCGCTTTATATTGGCACACACTTATTTTAGCGATTGATGAATGGTAAACATATTAGTAAGCATCACAATGACAATGATTCACATCCTCTATTTTATCTGTTAATCCGCTTGTCGGTGCCATAGTCAATTTATTTGGTCATTAATCCCTAATTACTTATCATACGTGAGTATATTGATGGAAGTCATACCACTAATTTTACATTGTGACATCCTATTATTTGAAAAGTGATTATGTAACCATTCAACGTACGCTCATATCCATTCTAAGCGCTGTACAGTACCTATATAGTATATAATAAAGGTGTATTATTATTTCCTGTTGTTTTTTACTGAGCAATATTTGGTGAGGTATATTTTTTAAAGCATCAGCCATGCTGAATGCTTTATAGCGATGGTTGGATTTTTTTTCCGTATTTAGCGCCGCTCTCATTTCACCTTGACAGCCAATCAAATCCTTCGTTTCGACTGAAATTACGGGAATTTCCATATACGGTATCCCAGGTATGTATAAACTCTAATCTGAATGATTGGGTCTCCCGGAAAGTTACGAAAGCAATGTTTTCATCATGTACACATGTGCCGATCTGAAATGTATTCATACGCGTATTAGTCCGTAATTGTTTTTGCTCGATATATATTTAATTCTTCACTTTTGTATGATAATTTTAAGATTAAAACCATAAAAATCTATTAAGTATACGCCCCTTGGAAAACCCAACAAAAATGACGATCTTGTCAGTTCGTGCCGACGTTCTTCTTTTTGACCTACAGTGCTGTACATGAGGTTGTTTTACAGTCGCCGCCATATTGGATGTTTTTAATTTACGCAAAGTGACATCGATAAATAAACACAAAGTATGCTCATTAAACAGTTTTTAAGTTAAATAACTTTAAACATGGATCACATGTTCTTCCGATTTCTAGAGCACCGTTGGTGAAGTAGAACAGAAACTAAGGGCGGGGAAAATATGGTACCAATCTTGTGAACTCAACTCCTCTAACAGTTTTTAATCAAAAACCTTGAAACTTCACAGAATGTTTCTATATATATTGAGGATGTGCACCTGACTTTATGGAAATATTTCAAGATTTTTTTCCCCATTTTTCAAGACTTTGAAACTTAGTCACTTTTTAGCAAGTATTTGAATGGGGGTACCTACTTTGTGAACTCAACTCCTCTTACAGTTTCTCTTAAATTCAAAGTAATTTTATTGTAACATTTTAGTTGTCTAAATAATAATCAATTAATTTTCAATTAATCGTATTCAGAAATATTTCCCCCTTTTGTACACAATTCTTGTCAACAAACTTCTTTTTGAAAGAGACAGTTGCATGGGCAACTTCTGTAATTGGTACAGATTATTAGCTTATTGTGTCAGGATGTTTTTTACCAATTCAGGCTTTTGAAGCTCACTTGGACAATTTATATATATATATTCGACAATAATTTTAAATACATTCAATTATTTCTAAAACAAAGGTTTTATTTTTATTTTTATTTTTTTTTCAAATTAATTATGAATTTAATGAATAAAATTAATGACTTCAACAATGGTTAATCTGTCAATTGCAAGTCAAGGGAAATAGCTGGTCATGGTGTAAGTTTTTTTTTTGTGATGATGACACTATGTCGATGATGATGTGGCATGATGATCTGATGAAGATGATGACAATAATAATGATGATGATGACATTCAGTTCTGCTGCTGCCAATGATGATGATGATGATGATGATATGACATGAGGAGATATAATGATGATGATGTGACATGAGGAGATATGATGATGATGTCACCATGATGATGATGTGACATGAGGAGATATGATGATGATGGTGATGACATGAGTCCTGTTGATGCCGATGATGATAATGGTTATCGTGATGAAGAAGATGATAGTGATGGTGGTGATGAAAATAAGCTCTGTTGCTATGAATGATGATGGTGATGATGACGATGTGACTTGACTATGATGATGATTATGATGGTGACATGAGTTCTGTTGCTACCGATGATGATGATGGTGGCAATGATGACATTCAGTACTGCTGAGCACTGCCGATAGTATGATGATGATGATGATGAAGATGGTGGTGATGACATTCAGTTCTGCTGCTGTCGATGATGATAATAACGATGATGATGATGATGACAAAGCCAATGTCTTCATGCTGATGATGTGACATGATGATGATGATGACATTCAGTACTGCTGCTGCTGATAATGATGATGATGTCACCATGATGATTATGTGACACGAAGAGCTATGATGATGATGTGACTACATTAATGATGTAACATGAGGATTTCTAAAATGATTAATATAATAGTGGTGGTGATTGTCATGGCATGGGTTCTACTGCTGCTGCTAATGACGACGATGATGATGATGATATCTTCATGTTGATGATAAAATGTGATATGAGGAGTGATAATGATGATGATGGTGGTGATTACAAATCCAGTTTGGATTTTCTTCCAGTCAACTGCGTTTTAGTTGAGTTATGCCCCTTTCACTTTGTGAATTTTATCAAAATGATGGTTTCTCTGGACTTTTTTCCGTTACGCTTGAGATATTTCACTCAGATTTGTGGTCGGGTCTTTAGTAGTCTCTCTTGGTTTTTGAAAAATTGAAAATTTATATTTATGCGGATTACTTAATTTACTCAATTGATAAACATTGCGGGGCATGTCCATTTTGACCATTGTAACATATTGATATGTTAGAACCTAACAACTTGCATAAAAAGTGACTTGTTGTCAGAGGCTTCCCGATCACAGTATCTATTATTTGCAGGATTTTCATTTGTTACCGATTCATTAGACAAATCTCAGTTTCAAGTGCACATTTTTTTTTTATCAAATTGCTTAGTTTAGCTGATGCTTCAGTACCTTCAGTACTTTGATTTCTTTTTTAAAAACACCATCCATCTAACTGTGCATCGATGCCCCCTGTTGGCTTTTTTCATGTTTCATATGAAGTTATACGCAGGTAATGTTTAAATGTACAGTATACAACTGCTGCCATTGATCAACTTGCTTCCTCTGGTGTTAAATAGAGTAAAATGTTCAGATTTTGTCTTTGTATATTTCATTGCTGCATGGCATGAAAATTTTAGTTGATTTAATGATATCAAAGTACTTCCACACAGTTGACTTTTTGCAATTTTCAGTCATATAACATGTAAAACATAATGTAATAATGTTGTCATTATTATGATATCACTTTGTGACGGTTTACACATTTACAGATTTTGTAAACCTTTATCAGCCAAACACAATACATAAACATGTATAGGCAAACAACTTTGACCTGTCTGCTTGACCTTTCTTTTAAATATTTATCAGGGACCAAGTATATCTGTATATAGGGAACACAGGTGTTTATCCTGAAAACGTCATGAGATATACTCACCTCAATGAGTAAACATATGCACTGTGTATGTATTAACTTGTATCTTAACACTACTGATTTATTGGATGGACCCTCCTATAGAGCTGAAACGAATACCAAATTTAGGATTCCAATATTTGTGGGCTGTTGTTCGAATCCTATTCGAATATTCAGCACTAAAGAGAAACTTTGCATCTTTTCTGACACACAGCTATGTATAAGGCATTCTTTGGATGGAAATGATGAGGATTGCATGAAACAGATGAAAAAAATTCCTTATTATATATTCCTTATTCATAGGAAGGCTGTGAGAGGATGATAAAATCATGATCTCTTTAATATTCTTCTAAATAAACCCAGATTTAATTATTAAGACCATGTAAGGAGTAAAACATGTGACAGCCATATTTTACGTTAACCCGATAAACAGTCGCTACCTTGAACAACATGTTTAATGAATTTAAAGGGACATAATCATGATATGATGTAATGACAGGAAGTAAAAAAGATCTGTGAGATTGTGGAGTCTTTCCCGACTTTCTGGTGACTGTTTGGATTAATAAAAGTTTTTTATTATTAAAAAAAATGAAGAAAGAAAGGAAGCATCTGAAAGTATGTTTATGCTGTGTCACATATTTATACTTCCAGACGAAATATAATTGAATTCCTTTATTTTTAACCAATTTAGCATTCGAATTCCACCAAAAATCTATTCATAATCAGATATTCCAACATTCGATTCAACTCTACCCTCCTGTATGACTCATTCGAATGAAAGGTCAAACGAACAGGTCAATGTTGTTTACCTGTATGAACACATGTACACTTGGAAGCCTTACTGCCCATATGTGTGTCTGTCCATCATAGTCCTTCCAGCCTAATCCTCAAAAGTCTTTGAAGATATTTTTACTAAACTCAGTATATTCTGATTACCAGGATATGACATTGTACTTGCAAAAAGCTGGGATAACTATGTGCAAAGTTTGTGGTGTTATACCCCTTTGCAATGTTAATTCTTATCAAATTTTGCAATATTTGTAGCTCTTTAATATTTCAATCATAATTTTGCAATCTTTATTTGCATCTTGCTCCCCTAGACATGCTCTGGTTATTTAAAAAATAATGGATGCTGTGAGATGTTGGGCCTCATCAGTGGATGAATTGTCTCAATTTAGGAGAGTTTAGTTACAGGACTAATAGAAGACATCTTCTCTCATCATCTAGGTTTGCATGATTGCATTCCACTTTGAAAAGATTAATTGCAGTCAGTGTTAAAAAGTTTATTAGTTTCTGTATAAATGTTCAACATGTAAATGAAAGAATCCTGAATAAGATTTAAATCAGCATTCCTTACTCCACTCCTTGAAATAATTAAAAAAAACAATAACACTTGTTTACCTTTCTTGAATATTTCATTTTAAAAAACAGCACATGCCAGTATATCAATGGTATTGCGACTCTCTAGATATGTTTTGCAACACTTCTTTTGCCAATAATGACAAATCGTGAATTTAAATTTTACTTCTAGCCTGCAATGATTTTCTTAAACTATGAAGCACAATTTGACTAAACTTGGTGCAGAATTGATAGAAATGTGCCTATCATTAAATTCAGTTGATTTGCTACTTTTCCTGGGAGTCGGGGCTGGGACGATACAGCGTGCTACAATACAGTACATATCACAATACACTGTTCACTATGTATCAAAATATATTTAGTATTACTTGTGTGTTTATGAGGAACTTCAAAATACATTTTACAAAATTTATTTTTAATGCTCTCAACCTGTCACTTATGGGGTATGATGACATGCATCAACTACTTAAGTTTCAGTTTCATATACGGATATCCAAACACTTCCATACATCAGACTTTGAGTTCAAAGGATTTCTGGATTGGGAGTATCCATGTTGTTGTTTGACTGTCAAGTTCTTGTCACTTCTGTTGTGTATCAAAGTCAAATTAAACACGGAAAGTTCGGGAATTTAGGGTTACCGATATATTTATTTTTCACAGCTTGTAATAATACATGTATTGTAATTCTAAATATTGATTATAATCGATTATTGATATATTGTCCCACTTCTTTTGGGAGTTAGGACCTTTCAACTTAAAAACCTAAATTAGGCGGAGTTATTAATTTACTGAATTTGCTTATTTTTATTCTATCTTCAGATATTTGGCATGCTTAAGTAGTAATTGGCTGCTATTTAACAGAAATGTTGAAGTGTGTCCATTGACTTGGCCCGATGCAAAATATCTGTAAATAAATGCAGATAAGTCAAGCATATTATTCTATAGTTGTGTTATAACTAAGGAAGAGATCTGTTAGAAAGATATATATGAGGCCAAGCCTTGACCTAATTTGGAAAGATACCAAAGATTGTAACACCTGATTGAAATTAGGATACATATGACATCTCTCAAGCCTGGAAGTAATTTGGAACTGAAACAATACCAATGATTGTACATGTAGCACTTAATGCAATTATAATACATGTGACTCTTCTCTCAAGCCTAGATATAATTTGGAAGTGGAACGATACCAATGATTGTATGTAGCACTTAATGAAATTACAATACACGTGACTCTTCTCTCAAGCCTAGGTGTAATTTGAAACTGGAACAATACCAAAGATTGTATGTAGCACTTAATGAAATTACAATACATGTAACTCTTCTCTCAAGCCTGGGTGTAATTTGGAACTGGAACGATACCAATGATTGTACATGTAGCACTTAATGAAATTTCAATACATGTGACTCTTCTCTCAAGCCTGGATGTAATTTAGAACTAGAATGATACCAATGATTATAGCATCTGATTGAAGTAACCCGTGATTCTTGTCTTCACAGTCACTTGTAACATTGAAATAAATTTTGCCGTTTTCATTATTGAAGTTTAAAACAATTAAGGTCATTTTGATGGCTGAATTTTGAAATTCTGCTTATTATTGGCCAATGTCAATAAATCATTACATTTACATGTAACACAAGTTTTGTCCAGGAATTTTTAATTAATTATAAAAGATAACTTATCCAGTTAGCATTTTCTATAAAAATGACTGATAGACCCAGTTGTATTTTAAAGACTACTAAGTCAGTTCAGATAGGAAATCAATTAATGAAATATAATGTATTTCATAGAGAGTTGTCTCATTCCAATACCACATCAAACGATAAACCCAGTTGTATTTTAAAGACTACTAAGGCAGTTCAGATAGGAAATCAATTAATGAAATATAATGTATTTCATAGAGAGTTGTCTCATTCTGCTACAGCATCAAATGATGTAAAGGTTGATACAGGGCAAAAACAATTCATGTGTGATATATGTGATAAAGAGTTTTTAACTTCAAGTGATTTGTCAGTACATGAAAAGATACATATTGAGGAAAACATAGAAAGGATTCATACAGCAGATAAGCCATATCAGTGTGATATGTGTGATAAATGTTTTAATGATTTTAGCAGTCTGTCACATCACAAAATGATTAATACAGCATATAAGCCATATCGGTGTGATATATGTGATAAATGTTTTAGGTATCCTAGCAGTCTGGCCCGTCACAAAAGGAACCATACAGGTGATAAACCATATCAGTGTGATATATGTGATAAATGTTTTAATGATTTTAGCAATCTGTCACGTCACAAAATGATTCATACAGGTGATAAGCCATATCAGTGTGATATATGTGATAAATGTTTTAGGGATTTTAGCAGTCTGTCACATCACATAATGATTCATACAGGTGAAAAACCATATCAGTGTGATACATGTAATAAATGTTTTAGGTATCCTAGCAGTCTTGCCTATCACAAGAAGAACCATACAGGTTATAAACCATATCAGTGTGATACATGTGATAAATGTTTTAGCTATCCTAGCATTCTGGCCCATCACAAAAGGAACCATACAGGTGATAAACCATACCAGTGTGATATATGTGATAAATGTTTTAGGCATCCTAGCAGTCTGTCATATCACAAAATGATTCATACAGGTGATAAGCCATATCAGTGTGATATATGTGATAAATGTTTTTATAATTCTAGCAGTCTGTCACATCACAAAATGATTCATACTGGTGATAAACCATATCAGTGTGATATATGTGATAAATGTTTTAATGGTTCTGGCAGTCTGGCCCGTCACAAAAGGATTCATACATCAGATTAAGCATATGAAAGTAATTAATTTGATAAACGTTACAGTGGCCCTTGCTGTATGGCCTGTCACAAAATGATTCATACAGATGATAAACCATATCATTGTGATATATGTGATAAATGTTAAATTACCAATGATTGTAATACCTGATTGAAGTTATAGTACATTGTTAAACACCATCACTCAACTTGTATAGGAGGATTCATGTAATGTATGGATAATGTGAGGAACTTAATATTTAAAGTTGTGATTTTTCAATATGTATAAACACTTGTGCTGCCGATACATAAATGTAATCATCCATTATGTTTGTATTAAATATCAAACTGGCAGTTACAGGTCAAAGATGTTTTCTTATACATATAAATGATGATGTTTGTATTGAACATGTTGAACATTTAATACATCAACTTTCCTTGTGTCATAACCAAGTTGAAATAGCTAAATGACAAGTGTAATTTTATTTCCACTCAACCTAGTTTTATTTCTTGCCCTAGTGCAAAGTTGATTATTTCTAAGACATCATCTTAGATTTATTTAAACCATTTTATAGTCATTAAAACTTCATGTTAGGCATAACAATTTAGGGTTGATCAGGCTGGCAGAAACTCTTCTTTTATGCCTTTTTAGCTCAGATGAGCTATTGCAATGATTCACCGGCCGTCCTCTGCCGTGCATCGTTTGTCGTGCGGTAACTTGGTACATTTTAATCAATTCCTCTAAAACTACTAGGCCAAATTTGATTATGATGCCTAGGTGAATGCCTTTCAGATTTGCGCAAATGAAGGAGTTATGTCCCCTTGGGGCCCTGGAAAGGGGGAAATAGTGAAAATCTTTAAGAATCTTCTCCTCTGAACCTACAAGAGATATAACTTTGATATTTAATGTGAAACATACTTAGGGCACCTAGTTTCACATTTGCACAAATCGTAACTGTGGGGGCCAAATTGGGGAAATGGCAAGGTACTTGAGGGGAAAATTGCGAAAATTAAAGTATTTGGTCAATTTGTCTTGAAAACTATAAACTTTTTGTATAAACATGTATATAAGCATATTGTAGGCATTAGCACAAAGATCAATTTGATATATAAATAAAGGACATAGGCGCTCAAAGCTCAAGGTCATAGATGCAAACAGATACTGAAATGGTTAATTATCTCAAAAACTATAAACTTTTTGTATAAGCATGTATATAAGAATGTTGTAGGCATTTGCACAACGATCATTTTGATATGTGAATGAAGGTCATAGGTTTAAAGCTCAAGGTCATAGATGCAAAGAAATACTGAAATGGTTAATAATCTCAAAAACTATAAAGTGTATATAGGCATGTATATTGGAATATTGTAGGTATTGGCCAAACGATCATTTTTATTTATATTTTTTTTCCCATTTTTTTTTCTTTGTAATGTATATTTTTATTGACATAGAACAATCACAATCACCATCTGTCTAACTGTGCATTGATGCCCCCTGTTGGCTTTTTTCATGTTTCATATGAAGTTATACGCAGGTAATGTTTAAATGTACAGTATACAACTGCTGCCATTGATCAACTTGCTTCTTGTGTTAAATAGAGTAAAATGTTCAGATTTTGTCTTTGTATATTTCATTGCTGCATGGCATGAAAAATTTAGTTGATTATATGATATCAAAGTACTTCCACACAGTTGACTTTTTGCAATTTTCAGTCAAATAACATGTAAAACATAATGTAATATTATGATATCACTTTGTGACGGTTTACAGATTTACAGATTTTGTAAACCTTTATCAGCCAAACACAATACATAAACATGTATAGGCAAACAACTTTGACCTGTCTGCTTGACCTTTCTTTTAAATATTTATCAGGGACCAAGTATATCTGTATATGGGGAACACAGGTGTTTATTCTGAAAATGTCATGAGATATACTCAACTCAATGAGTAAACATATGCACTGTGTATGTATTAACTTGTATCTTAACACTACTGATTTATTGGATGGACCCTCCTATAGAGCTGAAACGAATACCAAATTTAGGATTCCAATATTTGTGGGCTGTTGTTCGAATCCTATTCGAATATTCAGCACTAAAGAGAAACTTTGCATCTTTTCTGACACACAGCTATGTATAAGGCATTCTTTGGATGGAAATGATGAGGATTGCATGAAACAGATGAACAATTTTCCTTATTATATATTCCTTATTCATAGGAAGGCTGTGAGACGATGATAAAATCATGATCTCTTTAATATTCTTCTAAATAAACCCAGATTTAATGATTAAGACCATGTAAGGAGTAAAACATGTGACAGCCATATTTTACGTTAACCTGATAAACAGTCGCTACCTTGAACAACATGTTAAATGAATTTAAAGGGACATAATCATGATATGATGTAATGACAGGAAGTAAAAAAGATCTGTGAGATTGTGGAGTCTTTCCCGACTTTCTGGTGACTGTTTGGATTAATAAAGTTTTTTATTATTAAAAAAAATGAAGAAAGAAAGGAAGCATCTGAAAGTATGTTTATGCTGTGTCACATATTTATACTTCCAGACGAAATATAATTGAATTCCTTTATTTTTAACCAATTTAGCATTCGAATTCCACCAAAAATCTATTCATAATCGGATATTCCAACATTCGATTCAACTCTACCCTCCTGTATGACTCATTCGAATGAAAGGTCAACAGGTCAATGTTGTTTACCTGTATGAACACATATACACTTGGAAGCCTTACTGCCCATATGTGTGTCTGTCCATCATAGTCCTTCCAGCCTAATCCTCAAAAGTCTTTGAAGATATTTTTACTAAACTCAGTATATTCTGATTACCAGGATATGACATTGTACTTGCAAAAAGCTGGGATAACTATGTGCAAAGTTTGTGGTGTTATACCCCTTTGCAATGTTAATTCTTATCAAATTTTGCAATATTTGTAGCCCTTTAATATTTCAATCATAATTTTGCAATCTTTATTTGCATCTTGCTCCCCTAGACATGCTCTGGTTATTTAACAAATAATGGATGCTGTGAGATGTTGGGCCTCATCAGTGGATGAATTGTCTCAATTTAGGAGAGTTTAGTTACAGGACTAATAGAAGACATCTTCTCTCATCATCTAGGTTTGCATGATTGCATTCCACTTTGAAAAGATAAATTGCAGTCAGTGTTAAAAAGTGTATTAGTTTCTGTATACATGTTCAACATGTAAACGAAAGAATCCTGAATAAGATTTAAATCAGCATTCCTTCACTCCACTCCTTGAAATAATAAGAAATCCATATTCCTCTTTCTTGCAATTTTAATTAATATTTCTTAGAAGTTAAAAAAACAATAACACTTGTTTACCTTTCTTGAATATATCATTTTAAAAAACAGCACATGCCAGTATATCAATGGTATTGCGACTCTCTAGATACGTTTTGCAACACTTCTTTTGCCAATAATGACAAATCGCTAATTTAAATTTTACTTCTAGCCTGCAACGATTTTCTTAAACTATGAAGCACAATTTTACTAAACTTGGTGCAGAATTGATAGAAATGTGCCTATCATTAAATTCAGTTGATTTGCTACTTTTCCTGGGAGTCGGGGCTGGGACGATACAGCGTGCTACAATACAGTACATATCACAATACACTGTTCACTATGTATCAAAATATATTTAGTAATACTTGTGTGTTTATGAGGAACTTCAAAATACATTTTACAAAATTTATTTTTAATGCTCTCAACCTGTCACTTATGGGGTATGATGACATGCATCAACTACTTAAGTTTCAGTTTCATATACAGATATCCAAACACTTCCATACATCAGACTTTGAGTTCAAAGGATTTCTGGATTGGGAGTATCCATGTTGTTGTTTGACTGTCAAGTTCTTGTCACTTCTGTTGTGTATCAAAGTCAAATTAAACACGGAAAGTTCGGGAATTTAGGGTTACCGATATATTTATTTTTTTCACAGCTTGTAATAATATATGTATTGTAATTCTAAATATTGATTATAATCGATTATTGATATATTGTCCCACTCCTTTTGGGAGTTAGGACCTTTCAACTTAAAAACCTAAATCAGGCGGAGTTATTAATTTACTGAATTTGCTTATTTTTATTCTATCTTCAGATATTTGGCATGCTTAAGTAGTAATTGGCTGCTATTTAACAGAAATGTTGAAGTGTGTCCATTGACTTGGCCCGATGCAAAATATCTGTAAATAAATGCAGATAAGTCTAGCATATTATTCTATAGTTGTGTTATAACTAAGGAAGAGATCTGTTAGAAAGATATATATGAGGCCAAGCCTTGACCTAATTTGGAAAGATACCAAAGATTGTAACACCTGATTGAAATTAGGATACATATGACATCTCTCAAGCCTGGGTGTAATTTGGAAGTGGAACGATACCAATGATTGTATGTAGCACTAAATGAAATTACAATACACGTGACTCTTCTCTCAAGCCTAGGTGTAATTTGAAACTGGAACAATACCAATGATTGTATGTAGCACTTAATGAAATTACAATACATGTGACTCTTCTCTCAAGCCTGGGTGTAATTTGGAACTGGAACGATACCAATGATTATACATGTAGCACTTAATGAAATTACTATACATGTGACTCTTCTCTCAAGCCTGGATGTAATTTAGAACTAGAATGATACCAATGATTATAGCATCTGATTGAAGTAACCCGTGACTCTTGTCTTCACAGTCACTTGTAACATTGAAATAAATTTTGCCGTTTTCATTATTGAAGTCTAAAACAATTAAGGTCATTTTGATGGCTGAATTTTGAAATTCTGCTTATTATTGGCCAATGTCAATAAATCATTACATTTACATGTAACACAAGTTTTGTCCAGGAATTTTTAATTAATTATAAAAGAACTTATCCAGTTAGCATTTTCTATAAAAATGACTGATAGACCCAGTTGTATTTTAAAGACTACTAAGTCAGTTCAGATAGGAAATCAATCAGTGAAATATAATGTATTTCATAGAGAGTTGTCTCATTCCACTACCGCATCAAACGATAAACCCAGTTGTATTTTAAAGACTACTAAGGCAGTTCAGATAGGAAATCAATTAATGAAATATAATGTATTTCATAGAGAGTTGTCTCATTCCACTACCGCATCAAACGATAGACCCAGTTGTATTTTAAAGACTACTAAGGCAGTTCAGATAGGAAATCAATTAATGAAATATAATGTATTTCATAGAGAGTTATCTCATTCCACTACCACATCAAATGATGTAAAGATTGATACAGGGCAAAAACAATTCATGTGTGATATATGTGATAAAAAGTTTTTAACTTCAAGTGATTTGTCAGTACATGAAAAGATACATATTGAGGAAAACTTGAAAAAGATTCATACAGGTGATAAACCATATCAATGTGATATGTGTGATAAATGTTTTAATGATTTTAGCAGTCTGTCACATCACAAAATGATTCAAAAAGCATATAAGCCATATCGGTGTGATATATGTGATAAATGTTTTAGGTATCCTAGCAGTCTGGCCCGTCACAAAAGGAACCATACAGGTGATAAACCATATCAATGTGATGTATGTGATAAAAGTTTAAGCTATTCTTTTAGTCTGTCACATCACAAAATGATTCATACAGGAGATAAACCATACCAGTGTGATATATGTTATAAATGTTTTTATAATTCTAGCAGTCTGTCACATCACAAAATGATTCATACAGGTGAAAAACCATATCAGTGTGATACATGTAATAAATGTTTTAGGTATCCTAGCAGTCTTGCCTCTCACAAGAAGAACCATACAGGTGATAAACCATATCAGTGTGATACATGTGATAAATGTTTTAGCTATCCTAGCATTCTGGCCCGTCACAAAAGGAACCATACAGGTGATAAACCATACCAGTGTGATATATGTGATAAATGTTTTAGGCATCCTAGCAGTCTGTCATTACACAAAATGATTCATACAGGTGATAACCCATATCAGTGTGATATATGTGATAAATGTTTTAATGGTTCTAGCAGTCTGGCCCATCACAAAATGATTCATACTGGTGATCAACCATATCTGTGTGATATATGTGATAAATGTTTTAGCTATCCTAGCATTCTGGCCCGTCACAAAAGGAACCATACAGGTGATAAACCATACTAGTGTGATAGTTGTGATAAATGTTTTAGGCATCCTAGCAGTCTGTCATTACACAAAATGATTCATACAGGTGATAAGCCATATCAATGTGATATATGTGATAAATGTTTTAATGGTTCTAGCAGTCTGGCCCATCACAAAATGATTCATACTGGTGATCAACCATATCTGTGTGATATATGTGATAAATGTTTTAGCTATCCTAGCATTCTGGCCCGTCACAAAAGGAACCATACAGGTGATAAACCATACTAGTGTGATAGTTGTGATAAATGTTTTAGGCATCCTAGCAGTCTGTCATTACACAAAATGATTCATACAGGTGATAAGCCATATCAATGTGATATATGTGATAAATGTTTTAATGATTCTAGCAGTCTAGCCTGTCACAAAAGGATTCATACATTAGATTAAGCATATGAAAGTAATTAATTTGATAAACGTTACAGCGGCCCTTGTTATATGGCCTGTCACAAACTGATTCATACAGGTGATAAACCATATCATTGTGATATATGTGATAAATGTTAAATTACCAATGATTGTAATACCTGATTGAAGTTATAGTACATTGTTAAACACCATCACTCAACTTGTATAGGAGGATTCATGTAATGTATGGATAGTGTGAGGAACTTAATATTTGAAGTTGTGATTTTTCATTATGTATAAACACTTGTGCTGCCGATACATAAATGTAATCATCCATTATGTTTGTATTAAATATCAAACTGGCAGTTACAGGTCAAAGATGTTTTCTTATACATATAAATGATGATGTTTGTATTGAACATGTTGAACATTTAATACATCAACTTTCCTTGTGTCATAACCAAGTTGAAATAGCCAAATGACAAGTGTAATTTTATTTCCACTCAACCTAGTTTTATTTCTTGCCCTAGTGCAAAGTAGATTATTTCTAAGACATCATCCTTGATTTATTTAAACTATTTTATAGTCATTAAAACTTCATGTTAGGCATAACAATTTAGGGTTGATCAGGCTGGCAGAAACTCTTCTTTTATGCCTTTTTAGCTCACCTGAGCTAAAACCTCAGATGAGCTATTGCAATGATTCACTGGCCGTCCTCTGCCGTGCGTCGTCTGCCGTTTGTCGTTTGTCGTGCGGTAACTTTGTACATTTTAATCAATTCCTCTAAAACTACTAAGCCAAATTTGATTATGATGCCTAGGTGAATGCCTTTCAGATTTGCGCAAATGAAGGAGTTATGTCCCCTTGGGGCCCTGGAAAGGGGGAAATAGTGAAAATCTTTAAGAATCTTCTCCTCTGAACCTACAAGAGATATAACTTTGATATTTAATGTGAAACATACTTAAGGCACCTAGTTTCACATTTGCACAAATCGTAACTGTGGGGGCCAAATTGGGGAAATGGCAAGGTACTTGAGGGGAAAATTGCGAAAATTAAAGTATTTGTCAATATGTCTTGAAAACTATAAACTTTTTGTATAAACATGTATATAAGCATATTGTATACATTTGCACAACGATCAATTTGATATATAAATAAAGGACATAGGCGCTCAAAGCTCAAGGTCATAGATGCAAACAGATACTGAAATGGTTAATTATCTCAAAAACTATAAAGTTTTTGTATAAGCATGTGTATAAGAATGTTGTAGGCATTTGCACAACGATCATTTTGATATGTGAATGAAGGTCATAGGTTTAAAGCTCAAGGTCATAGATGCAAAGAAATACTGAAATGGTTAATAATCTCAAAAACTATAAAGTGTATATAGGCATGTATATTGGAATATTGTAGGTATTGGCCAAACGATCATTTTTAATTTTTTTTTTTTTTCCCTTTTTTTTTTTTTTTTTTTTTTTTTTTTTTTTTTTTTGTAATGTATATTTTTATTGACATAGAACAATCACAATCACCATCCGTCTAACTGTGCATTGATGCCCCCTGTTGGCTTTTTTCATGTTTCATATGAAGTTATACGCAGGTAATGTTTAAATGTACAGTATACAACTGCTGCCATTGATCAACTTGCTTCTTGTGTTAAATAGAGTAAAATGTTCAGATTTTGTCTTTGTATATTTCATTGCTGCATGGCATAAAAATTTTAGTTGATTATATGATATCAAAGTACTTCCACACAGTTGACTTTTTGCAATTTTCAGTCAAATAACATGTAAAACATATTGTAATATTATGATATCACTTTGTGACGGTTTACAGATTTTGTAAACCTTTATCAGCCAAACACAATACATAAACATGTATAGGCAAACAACTTTGACCTGTCTGCTTGACCTTTCTTTTAAATATTTATCAGGGACCAAGTATATCTGTATATAGGGAACACAGGTGTTTATTCTGAAAATGTCATGAGATATACTCAACTCAATGAGTAAACATATGCACTGTGTATGTATTAACTTGTATCTTAACACTACTGATTTATTGGATGGACCCTCCTATAGAGCTGAAACGAATACCAAATTTAGGATTCCAATATTTGTGGGCTGTTGTTCGAATCCTATTCGAATATTCAGCACTAAAGAGAAACTTTGCATCTTTTCTGACACACAGCTATGTATAAGGCATTCTTTGGATGGAAATGATGAGGATTGCATGAAACAGATGAAAAATTTTTCTTATTATATATTCCTTATTCATAGGAAGGCTGTGAGATGATGATAAAATCATGATCTCTTTAATATTCTTCTAAATAAACCCAGATTTAATGATTAAGACCATGTAAGGAGTAAAACATGTGACAGCCATATTTTACGTTAACCTGATAAACAGTCGCTACCTTGAACAACATGTTTAATGAATTTAAAGGGACATAATCATGATATGATGTAATGACAGGAAGTAAAAAAGATCTGTGAGATTGTGGAGTCTTTCCCGACTTTCTGGTGACTGTTTGGATTAATAAAAGTTTTTTATTATTAAAAAAAAATGAAGAAAGAAAGGAAGCATCTGAAAGTATGTTTATGCTGTGTCACATATTTATACTTCCAGACGAAATATAATTGAATTCCTTTATTTTTAACCAGTTAAGCATTCGAATTCCACCAAAAATCTATTTATAATCGGATATTCCAACATTCAATTCAACTCTAGCCTCCTGTATGACTCATTCGAATGAAAGGTCCGACGAACAGGTCAATGTTGGTTACCTGTATGAACACATGTACACATGGAAGCCTTACTGCCCATATGTGTGTCTGTCCATCATAGTCCTTCCAGCCGAATCCTCAAAAGTCTTTGAAGATATTTTTACTAAACTCAGTATATTCTGATTACCAGGATATGACATTGTACTTGCAAAAAGCTGGGATAACTATGTGCAAAGTTTGTGGTGTTATACCCCTTTGCAATGTTAATTCTTATCAAATTTTGCAATATTTGTAGCCCTTTAATATTTCAATCATAATTTTGCAATCTTTATTTGCATCTTGCTCCCCTAGACATGCTCTGGTTATTTAAAAAATAATGGATGCTGTGAGATTTTGGGCCTTATCAGTGGATGAATTGTCTCAATTTAGGAGAGTTTAGTTACAGGACTAATAGAAGACATCTTCTCTTATCATCTAGGTTTGCATGATTGCATTCCACTTTTAAAAAGTTTATTAGTTTCTGTATACATGTTCAACATGTAAATGAAAGAATCCTGAGTAAGATTTAAATCAGCATTCTTTCCCTCCACTCCTTGAAATAATAAGAAATCGTTATTCCTCTTTCTTGCAATTTTAATTAATATTTCTTAGAAGTTAAAAAAACAATAACACTTGTTTACCTTTCTTGAATATTTCATTTTAAAAAACAGCACATGCCAGTATATCAATGGTATTGCGACTCTCTAGATACGTTTTGCAACATTTCTTTCGCCAATAATGACAAATCGCTAATTTAAATTTTACTTCTAGCCTGCAACGATTTTCTTAAACTATGAAGCACAATTTTACTAAACTTGGTGCAGAATTGATAGAAATGTGCCTATCATTAAATTCAGTTGATTTGCTACTTTTCCTGGGAGTCGGGGCTGGGACGATACAGCGTGCTACAATACAGTACATATCACAATACACTGTTAACTATGTATCAAAATATATTTAGTAATACTTGTGTGTTTATGAGGAACTTCAAAATACATTTTACAAAATTTATTTTTAATGCTCTCAACCTGTCACTTATGGGGTATGATGACATGCATCAACTACTTAAGTTTCAGTTTCATATACAGATATCCAAACACTTCCATACATCAGACTTTGAGTTCAAAGAATTTCTGGATTGGGAATATCCATGTTGTTGTTTGACTGTCAAGTTCTTGTCACTTCTGTTGTGTATAAAAGTCAAATTAAACACGGAACGTTCGGGAATTCAGAGTTACCGATATATTAATTTTTTTCACAGCTTGTAAAAATATATGTATTGTAATTCTAAATATTGATTATAATCGATTATTGATATATTGTCCCACTCCTTTTGGGAGTTATGATCTTTTGACTTAAAAACCTGAAATAGACGGCGAATATATTAATATACTGAATTTGCTTGTTTTTATTCTATCTTCAGATATTTGGCCTTGCTTAAATAGTAATCAGCTGCTATTTAACAGAAATGTTGAAGTGTGTCCATTGACTTGGCCCGATGCAAAATATCTGTAAATAAATGCAGATAAGTCAAGCATATTATTCTATAGTTGTGTTATAACTAAGGAAGAGATCTGTTAGAAAGATATATATGAGGCCAAGCCTTGACCTTATTTGGAAAGATACCAATGATTGTAACACCTAATTGAAATTACAATACATGTGACATCTCTCAAGCCTGGAAGTAATTTGGAACTGGAAGGATACCACTGATTGTACATGTAACACTTAATGAAATTACAATACATGTGACATCTCTCAAGCCTGGAAGTAATTTGGAACTGGAAGGATACCACTGATTGTACATGTAACACTTAATGAAATTACAATACATGTGACATCTCTCAAGCCTGGAAGTAATTTGGAACTGGAAGGATACCACTGATTGTACATGTAACACTTAATGAAATTACAATACATGTGACTCTTCTCTCAAGCCTGAGTGTAATTTGGAACTGGAACGATACCAATGATTGTACATGTAGCTTTTAATGAAATTACAATACATGTGACTCTTCTCTCAAGCCTGGGTGTAATTTGGAACTGGAACGATACCAATGATTATACATGTGGCACTTAATGAAATTACTATACATGTGACTCTTCTCTCAAGCCTGGATGTAATTTAGAACTAGAATGATACCAATGATTATAGCATCTGATTGAAGTAACCCGTGACTCTTGTCTTCACAGTCACTTGTAACATTGAAATAAATTTTGCCGTTTTCATTATTGAAGTCTAAAACAATTAAGGTCATTTTGATGGCTGAATTTTGAAATTCTGCTTATTATTGGCCAATGTCAATAAATCATTACATTTACATGTAACACAAGTTTTGTCCAGGAATTTTTAATTAATTATAAAAGATAACTTATCTAGTTAGCATTTTCTATAAAAATGACTGATAGACCCAGTTGTATTTTAAAGACTACTAAGTCAGTTCAGATAGGAAATCAATTAATGAAATATAATGTATTTCATAGAGAGTTGTCTCATTCCACTACCACATCAAACGATAAACCCAGTTGTATTTTAAAGACTACTAAGGCAGTTCAGATAGGAAATCAATTAATGAAATATAATGTATTTCATAGAGAGTTGTCTCATTCCAATACCACATCAAACGATAAACCCAGTTGTATTTTAAAGACTACTAAGGCAGTTCAGATAGGAAATCAGATAATGAAATATAATGTATTTCATAGAGAGTTATCTCATTCCACTACCACATCAAATGATGTAAAGATTGATACAGGGCAAAAACAATTCATGTGTGATATATGTGATAAAAAGTTTTTAACTTCAAGTGATTTGTCAGTACATGAAAAGATACATATTGAGGAAAACTTGGAAAGGATTCATACAGGTGATAAACCATATCAGTGTGATATGTGTGATAAATGTTTAAATGATTTTAGCAGTCTGTCACATCACAAAATGATTAATACAGCATATAAGCCATATCGGTGTGATATATGTGATAAATGTTTTAGGTATCCTAGCAGTCTGGCCCGTCACAAAAGGAACCATACAGGTGATAAACCATATCAGTGTGATATATGTGATAAATGTTTTAATGATTTTAGCAATCTGTCACGTCACAAAATGATTCATACAGGTGATAAGCCATATCAGTGTGATATATGTGATAAATGTTTTAGGGATTTTAGCAGTCTGTCACATCACATAATGATTCATACAGGTGATAAACCATACCAGTGTGATATATGTGATAAATGTTTTAGGGATTTTAGCAGTCTGTCACATCACATAATGATTCATACAGGTGAAAAACCATATCTGTGTGATACATGTAATAAATGTTTTAGGTATCGTAGCAGTCTTGCCTATCACAAGAAGAACCATACAGGTGATAAACCATATCAGTGTGATACATGTGATAAATGTTTTAGCTATCCTAGCATTCTGGCCCATCACAAAAGGAACCATACAGGTGATAAACCATACCAGTGTGATATATGTGATAAATGTTTTAGGCATCCTAGCAGTCTGTCACATCACAAAATGATTCATACTGGTGATAAATCATATCAGTGTGAAATATGTGATAAATGTTTTAATGGTTCTAGCAGTCTGGCCCGTCACAAAAGGATTCATACATCAGATTAAGCATATGAAAGTAATTAATTTGATAAAGGTTACATTGGCCCTTGCTGTATGGCCTGTCACAAAATGATTCATACAGGTGATAAACCATATCATTGTGATATATGTGATAAATGTTAAATTACCAATGATTGTAATACCTGATTGAAGTTATAGTACATTGTTAAACACCATCACTCAACTTGTATAGGAGGATTCATGTAATGTATGGATAATGTGAGGAACTTAATATTTAAAGTTGTGATTTTTCATTATGTATAAACACTTGTGCTGCCGATACATAAATGTAATCATCCATTATGTTTGTATTAAATATCAAACTGGCAGTTACAGGTCAAAGATGTTTTCTTATACATATAAATGATGATGTTTGTATTGAACATGTTGAACATTTAATACATCAACTTTCCTTGTGTCATAACCAAGTTGAAATAGCCAAATGACAAGTGTAATTTTATTTCCACTCAACCTAGTTTTATTTCAACTCGCCCTAGTGCAAAGTAGATTATTTCTAAGACATCATCCTTGATTTATTTAAACTATTTTATAGTCATTAAAACTTCATGTTAGGCATAACAATTTAGGGTTGATCAGGCTGGCAGAAACTCTTCTTTTATGCCTTTTTAGCTCACCTGAGCTGAAACCTCAGATGAGCTATTCCAATGATTCACTGGCCGTCGTCTGTCGTGCGTCGTTTGTCGTGCGGTAACTTTGTACATTTTAATCAATTCCTCTAAAACTACTAAGCCAAATTTGATTATGATGCCTAGGTGAATGCCTTTCAGATTTGCGCAAATGAAGGAGGTTTGTCCTCTTGGGGCCCTGGAAAGGGGGAAATAGTGAAAATCTTTAAGAATCTTCTTCTCTGAACCTACAAGAGATATAACTTTGATATTTAATGTGAAACATACTTAGGGCACCTAGTTTCACATTTGCACAAATCGTAACTGTTGGGGCCAAATTGGGGAAATGGCAAGGTACTTGAGGGGAAAATTACTAAAATTAAAGTATTTGTCAATATGTCTTGAAAACTATAAACTTTTTGTATAAACATGTATATAAGCATATTGTAGGCATTTGCACAACGATCAATTTGATATATAAATAAAGGACATAGGCTCAAAGCTCAAGGTCATAGATGCAAACAGATATTGAAATGGTTAATTATCTCAAAAACTATAAAGTTTTTGTATAAGCATGTATATAAGAATGTTGTAGGCATTTGCACAACAATCATTTTGATATGTGAATGAAGGTCATAGGTTTAAAGCTCAAGGTCATAGATGCAAAGAAATACTGAAATGGTTAATAATCTCAAAAACTATAAAGTGTATATAGGCATGTATATTGGAATATTGTAGGTATTGGCCAAACGATCTAACCTCTGACTTTTTAGCTCACCTGAGCCGAAAGGCTCAGATGAGCTATTGCTATCTATCACCGTCCGTCGTGCGTAAACTTTACATTTTAATCTTCTCCTCCAAAAATACTGAGCCAAATTTGATGAAACTTGGTGATTATTATGCCTGGGTAACAGGCTTTCAAAATTGTGTTTGGGGTTAGACCACGCCCAACAATGTGGCTGCTGTTACTATAAATAGCCAAAAGACAAAAAAATCTTCTTCTCTGAAACCAAAAGGTGCAGGCAAATTTTGATTAGATTTTTGGATTCAGGATACCTAGATACACTAAAATTGTGTTTTTCATGAAAATTGGACGAAAAATAGGTTATGCGTTTTTTGTGTAAAATTATGTAATTTTTAAAATGAGACATTTATTGTTATAACTTCATTATGGCTGAAGATAATTGTATGGAGTTTTCACTGTTGATCTTGTCTTGCGATTTTCTTCCGATTGATGTCAAGGTCAAAGGTCAAGGTCATGTCCCAGTTTTTGACCTTTGATAAAAAAAGCTATTTTTTAAACATTTCTGGTGATAATGATGTAGGATTTTTGGTTAATTGTAGGTATTGCCATGACGATTATTTTGATATATCGATTAAGGTCATGGGTTCAAAGGTCAAGGTCACAGATGTACAAGTTTACCAAAATAGTTAATTATCTGCAAAACTATGAACTTTTTGTATAGGCATGTATATTAGAATATTGCAGGTAATGGCCCAATGGTCATTTTGATATATAAATAAAGGCCATGAGTTCAAAGGTCAAGGTCACAGATGTAAACAAGTACTGAAATGATTATTTATCTCAAAAACTATAGACTTTTTGTATAGGCATGTATATTAGAATATTTTAGGTATTATCCTAACGATTATTTTGATATAGGAATGAAGGTCATGGGTTCAAAGGTCAAGGTCACAGATGTTAATGAATACCTGAATGGTTAATTATCTTGAAAACTGTTAACTTTTTGTATATGCATGTATATTAGAATATTGTAGGTATTAGCCTAACAACCATTTTGATATATGAATGAAGGTTATGGGTTCAAAGGTCAAGGTCACGAATGTGAACAAGTTCTTAAATGATTATTTATCTCAAAAACTATAAACCTTTTGTATAGGCATGTATGATAGAATATTTAGGTATTATCCTAATGATCATTTTGATATATGAATGAAGGTCATGGGATCAAAGGTCAAGGTCACAGATGCAAATGAATACCTAAATGGTTAAATATCTTGAAAACTATTAACTTTTTGTATAGGCATGTATATTAGAATATTGTTGGTACTGGCACAGTGGTCATTTTGATATATGAATAAAGAGCATGAGTTTAAATGTCAAGATCACAGATACAAACAAGTACTGAGATGATTATTTATCTCAAAATCTATAAACTTTTTGTATAGGGATGTATATTAGAATATTGGCCTAATTATCATTTTGATATCTGAATGAAGCTCATGAGTTCAAAGGTCACAGGTGAGCGTTAAGGCCCATGGGCCTCTTGTTTTTTAAAATGAGACATTTATTGTTATATTACTTCATAATGGCTGAAGATAATTGTATGGAGTTTTCACTGTTGATCTTGTCTTGCGATTTTCTTCCGATTGATGTCAAGGTCAAAGGTCAAGGTCATGTCCCAGTTTTTGACCTTTGATAAAAAATGCTATTTTTTAAACATTTCTGGTGATAATGACGTAGGATTTTTAGTTAATTGTATGTATTGACATGAAGATCATTTTGATATATCAATTATTCATGGGTTCAAAGGTCAAGGTCACAGATGTACAAGTTTACCAAAATAGTTAATTATCTGCAAAACTTTGAACTTTTTCTATAGGCATGTATATTAAAATATTGTAGGTAATGGCCCAATGGTCATTTTGATATATAAATAAAGGTCATGAGTTCACAGGTCAAGGTCACAGATGTAAACAAGTACTGAAATGATTGTTTATCTCAAAAACTATAGACTTTTTGTATAGGCATGTATATAAGAATATTGTAGGTAATGGCCCAATGGTCATTTTGATATATCATAAAAGGTCATGAGTTCAAAGGTCAAGGTCACAATTGTAAACAAGTACTGAAATGATTATTTATCTCAAAAACTATAGACTTTTTGTATAGGCATGTATTTAGAATATTTTAGGTATTATCCTAACGATCATTTTGATATTTGAATGAAGGTCATGGGTTCAAAGGTCAAGGTCACAGATGTGGATGAATACCTTAATGGTTAATTATCTTGAAAACTGTTAACTTTTTGTATATGCATGTATATTAGAATATTGTAGGTATTAGCCTAACAACCATTTTGATATATGAATGAAGGTTATGGCTTCAAAGGTCAAGGTCACAGGTGTGAACAAGTTCTGAAATGATTATTTATCTCAAAAACTATAAACCTTTTGTATAGGCATGTATATTAGAATAATTAGGTATTATCCTAATGATCATTTTGATATATAAATGAAGGTCATGGGTTCAAAGGTCAAGGTCACAGATGCAAATGAAAACCTAAATGTTTAATTATCTTGAAAACTATTAACTTTTTGTATAGGCATGTATATTAGAATATTGTTGGTACTGGCACAGTAGTCATTTTGATATATGAACGAAGGGCATGGTTCAAATGTCAAGATCACAGATACAAACAAGTACTGATATGATTATCTCAAAAACTATAAACTTTTTGTATAGGGATGTATATTAGAATATTGGCCTATTTATCATTTTGATATTTTAATGAAGCTCATGGGTTCAAATGCCACAGGTGAGCGTTAAGGCCCATGGGTCTCTTGTTTTACAAAGCAATGCATTCAAAAGTAGCACATTTGAGTGTATTATTTTATAAGAATTCAAAAGTAGCACATGACATAATTGATGCTGACAGAGAAAAGGGGTGAGATAAAAAACAAACTAGAACAGTTGTCCAAAAGTTCTCAAAAATTGTTAAAATTTTCGATTTCATTTGTTTTAATTGCTATATGATTCTGGGTGATAAAATGAGCTTGATAGTATGAAATAAATTCTTGAATATTGAGTGTTTTTCCTTTAACTTTCGTTCTAAATATAAAATTTCTAATTAAAATATATAAAAAATTTATAGGTTTTGTTTCCTTGTTAAAATTCAAAATTTCCATTGATGTATAGGTCTATTTGACATTTTTCTTTTATTAATTTTGTTAATTTCATCCAAAAAACGTTTACAATTTGGTATTCCTAGAATAAAGAGTGGTTGTTTCACAAACATTTACAGAAGGTACATTTGTCATCTAATCTTATTTGTAACTTTTTCAAATAATTGTTTGTGGCGAGTAATTTATTGTTTATTCTGTATTGAAACGGATCATTTTGATATATTGTAATAAATGATTTTAAATGTTTTAATTGTGTTATTGATTCTTAATAGCTGTCAATCATTTTAATGACCAAGTTGATGACATCACTGATTATTACCCGAGATGCAACAGTGGCTGGGTATATAAAGGAGTGAAAATTTGACAGCAGGGTCAGTTTGTATCTGTTTGCAGAAGAAGAAGGCTGTATTTTTATGGTAATTATTGGAGTCCGATGCTGTATAGTTACTTTGTACTTTATACTGCTGATTCGGCGAGCTATTGAAGATATAGCTGTTTTATCAGGTTATTCCTCGCGCACTGTACATATTATATATGTACTGGCTCGTGCGCAATAGTTAGTCTTCCTCGTGCGCACTGTACATTTATTGTAGAAGCGAGTGCGCGGCAGACCCAGAAAGCTGATTTCACTCTTATAATTAAGCTCAGGAAGAGCAAGTTTTCTACCCTTAAATCATAGATAATCATATTCATAAATAAACATTCGTTATACTATAATTTCTATAGATTAATTCTGTCCAATTAATGTTTGCTCAGTTAATTCGCACATTTATCTGTATATATTTGCTCGTGCGCCTTATTTTAAATTAAAGTTAAATTACTCGTGAGCTATTCGCAAACAATGGTTTGGTTAACAATTATCAGGGTTCCCACAGAACCGGGAAAACGGGAAAATCCCGGGAATTATGTGATAGTTTTTCCCGGTCTTGAAATAGCCTTGAATTTTGATAAATTCCCAGAAAACCGTGAAAAAGTCATGAATTTTAATTTCTGACTGCATGATCCAGTAAAAGGCGGTTATCGTGTGACATGGAAGCTACTATCGATGTTTTGGAACTCTCTAATGTTAGAATACAAGAAACTAACAGTTCCGTGCGTACCGGAAGTTAAACCGTTTTCAGTTTTAAATTATGTATCGAATCCCGGATTTGGTCGACCCGTTTTCAATTTTGGATTTATAATGGATATCACCGAAACGTTTTACAGTCACGATCAGTACAAATAGTTTGACAGTTGCCGCGAAACGTAAACATTTTGAAAAGCCAAAATTTTAATGGGACAAGGTATGTATTTATATTTTTCGTTTTATGAAGAAACTTTATTATGTTAAACAATTAGGAAGAAGATGAAAATGACTGAATCAACCATTTCGTTGCTTACAAAAGATGCTGACAGAGCTGCTGAAAGGGCAGAGCAATTAGAATCTTTTGCACACATTTCTAAGTCCAATTCTTTGAGACATAAAGCAAAAGAAAAACAGAATGAACTGGCCTGTATTAAATCAGAACTTGATGTAAAGCTGCAACTTTTATCAAATATGTGAATACAAAACCAAACTTTGAAAGCTTTTGTGTTTTGTTTTGAATTATTGTCATATAAAAATGCATTTTAACATTATATTATTCAGATTAAACAATGTTAATAGCAAGTCAGTCTTGCGCCAGATTATAGATTGACCTAGATTGAACCTTGAATTTTGTCTAAATAACCTTGAAAAAACCTTGAAAAAGCCTTGAATTTTTACACCAAAAATCTGTGGGAACCCTGAATTATTATAGCTTGTGGTTAATTTTATTTTTAAAGAAACCCTTTATTGTATTATTTTATCGAATCCTAGGAAATAACTTGGGTACGACACCCTTACACGTTACAATATGAATGAATAGGTTCAAAGGTCAAGGTCATAGATGTGAATGAATACTTAAATGGTTAATTATCTCAAAAAATAATCAACTTTTGTATAGGCATGTATATTGGAATATTGTAGGTATTGGCCTAATGCATATTTTAATATACAGATGTTTTAGCTGTTTATAAATAACATATTGTAGCTAGACTTTAGATATGTTATATGTAGCATTCATATATAATAATTATTATAATTAATTTGCAAAAATACTTGCATATTGTTGGCCCTTACTGCTAAATATTTTGATATTCTCTTTTATTAATGTCATTGACCATTGAACCTTTGCAAAAGATATGTACTCTGCCTCAGGTGAGCGTTAAGGCCCATGGGCCTTTTGTTATTAATAATTTTGAAAATAAATTTTCAGAACCTTTAACATTTTTAGCAATAACGGATCTTTCTTTAATTAAAGTTAATCCATTGAACAATGATTTTTAAATACAACTTTAAGATGTTGCTAATTTGTAATCACAGGTAAATTTAAGTTTTCAAAATATTTTGACTATCAATTATTTACCTGAATTGTTTAATTTATATCAATATTTTGCAAATAAGTTTTATGAAAATTCTGATTTTATAAAATAAGTAAAAATAAATAATAAAAAAAAGGAAGGCGAACGTTTGTAGTAATTTGATTAAAAAATTAAAACATTTCCAGTCGGATAAAAATATGAATTTCAAATGTCCTTGAGGGTAATTAAATGGTCCAAGATATTTATAAATATACGTACATGTATTTTATATTTTTCAAATTTGAACATTTACAAATTGCAATTTTCTAGTAAAAATAAAACTTGTTATTTTGTTGAAGAAATTACATCAAATTCTACACAGTTCTTTACAATGTTAAGTGTCTTTTCGGATGATCATCTACCGGTATGAGTTTAAAATTTGTTTAATTAGCTCATTCATAATTTGTAATTTGTAATTTATTGAAAGTAATATTCGCTTTGTCGGTTTATCATCTCACCTGTAGCTTACATATGACACCTAACAGATACTCGAACTGAGTGAATATACTGTACATGCTGATGTGATCGATAGATAGCCTTCCCTGTGTGACGTCATATCAAGATAACCAGTTTCCAGCTATTTCTGGAAGGGTGTATAACCTGTTTTTTTAACCTTAGCAGTTCAAGAATGTTTGTTGAGAACAAAATCATGATATCTTTTTTCTTCTGAATAAAACCTAGATTTAAAAATCATTTAGACCACATAAACAATAAACATTAGTTGTCCATATTTTTACCTGAATGTTATAAATATCTGTAGTGTAGACTATAGAAATTAAACTGAAATGATCGTGTGTATCAAAAATTATTCTTATTGATGTAAACAACTGCCTAATGAAAGAATATGCAAAGCTTTTGAGTATTTAAAATTCCAATTTCTGATATGTGGAAGTGGTTGGTTCTGCAATGGTAGAGGAATCAGAGTGCTCCAACCTTTGGCACATGGGGTAAGGGGCACTTTGATAGTAGATAAAAGCGTTAGATCTGACCTTGAGGCACCTGAAATACAGAAAGACATACATGGATGTTTTTGGCCATTTAATTGTGATTTCCCAACATCGAAGTTGGGGAATCATATTTTTTTTCATTCTGTTTCTTCTTTTCATATTATTCCTAATATTCTTCTTTTCTCAAGACCTATCATAGTTTGCTGATGCAGATCTGGGAAAGGCTTTATGGATTTGATGAAATTTGGTACCAATATTCTGTTATCTCTGTAGATATACAAGAAATGATCAATTTCTTTTAGTTACTCCAATCAATGACCATCAAAAAAGTCCACTCGAGCATGAAATCTTGTAAATGAATATCTAATACGGATGTTCCGGGTTACGCGCTCTCTTATCTTTGGAGATAAAAAATGTCTACGTCATCAACCAAAAGTTCCACAGTGCCACTTCCGGTGTGATGGGTTACGTGTAAACAAAGTCTGTTCAGCAGTTTAGGCGCCGGGAATATTCGAAGATCTGCAGTTGTCACAACGGAATTTAGGTTTTTATTTAACATAAAATGCTTTTGTGTGCTAGAATTGTTTAAAAACACACCAATATCCGAATAAAAGTTTGATCTCCGAGATATTTTCTATCCGATTTAGTTTGCCATTTTCCACTTCAACACACGCCTACACAATGCAAGATGTCCAAGGCGAAGTTAATACAAGATATACCGCTCGTTTTGGGCGACACCTCGCCAAAATATAGCGATCGTTGGATTTTTTCGTATTTAGCGCCGCTCTCATTTCACCTTGACAGCCAATCACATCCTTCGTTTCGACTGAAATTACGGGAATTTCCGTATACGGTATCCCAGGTATGTATAAACTCTAATCTGAGTGATTGGGTATCCTGGAAAGTTACGAAAGCAATGTTTTCATCATGTACACATGTGCCGATCTGAAATGTATTCATACGCGTATTAGTCCATAATTGTTTTTGCTGGATATATATTTTAATTCTTTCACTTTTGTATGATAATTTTAAGATAAAAACCATAAAAATCCATTAAGTATACGCCCCTCGGAAAACCCAACAAAAATGACGATCTTGTCAGTTCGCGCCGACGTTCTTCTTCTTGACCTACAGTGCTGTACATGTGGTTGTTTTACAGTCGCCGCCATATTGGATTTTTTTAATTTACGCAAAGTGACATCGATAAATAAACACAAAGTATGCTCATTAAACAGTTTTTAAGTTAAATAACTTTAAACATGGATCACATTTGATGATAAATTATATATATTTTTTAAAAATTGATTGTCAATAATATTTCGTGTTTGGGATATCCCGACCCGATTCATTAATATTCATCATAACGTCACGAGGATTTTCCCGCTTTCATTGGGTATTAAAAATCATTCGGTAGCGAAATTATGCATAACAAAAAAGTAGAAATCAAAGATTATTCCCAAAAATGTGATACGAAACTGAAAGAAGAAGTTTATTTACAAGTTATTGGCTATGTTGATAAATCGTTTGTGACTCGTGAAGTTGTGTAGGCTATATCGATACCGGTAGTTCGTATGCAAATTAGCCATGTGTTTGGGGGCATGCCTGCATTTGACACCCGATGCCCCTGCTCAAATGTATTCACATAGCGTAGTGACTGACCTTTTTAGTCCAGTACACCCTTGCCCCTTTTAAAATGATCATGACACCCTGTCCTTTTCAGTTATCAGTTTAATATAAAAACGACACGCTTCATTCTCGAATCTCTGCTATACATACTTCCGATCTTCCGCACACACTCCACTTTTTACCATATGTCTCCGAAGACAGACAATTTCATCATCAATGTTCATTTAAATACCTTTTCCAGTTGTTTATTTTGAATCAACAAAAAAAATCGCAAGAAAGAACTTGAAACCAAAATCTAAACAAAACTGAAAAAAACGATGTTTTAAAATTTTCAGATAAAATTTATTTACCTTGTTACAAGTCCTTATTAGATCGTTTTTTACAGTGGATATCCGATTAAATTTGTTGTCAGTAGTTTAATCCATGGTTTTTACAACCTTTAATCAGGTCTGGGATCAGCCCGAAACGGGGGATAAATTGAAATCGCCCGTTCGGGGGATAAAGCGTCTAAGCGTTTCTGTGACTATAACATCGCGCATGCGCATTACATTTGTTTGCATAGAAACGGGCTGAAAATCGACCTAAAATGATATACCTTTCTTAAAAACGACCGCGGGGTTTCATTTCTACGTTCGGGGGCTTTAAATTTTGAGGAGTAATAGTAAACATATTTTTCTAACGATCTGTCGTGCGGAAAAAAAATTTATCGTGCGGAACGAAAGTTATAGACTCTCAAAAACGTACTTCCGGTTAAAAAACTACAGATAAAATTACACCGTAGTTACGGGTACAGAATTACTGAAAGGATTGTTGTTTTACCTTGTACAGATGTGTGATGGGAGGTACAATCAAAGTTAATTATCGTAAATATTACAAAATGATAGGACGAACTTTTAAACATGTTTAAATTTGGAGAATGATGTACAAAATATGGCTAGCCCATCTAAAAAATCAAGAACTGAAAGAATTGCAGTAAGCACAAACAATAACGAAACAACAGAATAGTGGAAGTTAATCAGGTTTAATTATCGCATCAAAATGCTTTATAATGACTCCGAACTGAGTAGTTGAGACAGCTGGCCAGTTGTCAAAAAAAACTTTCGCATAGAAGCCATTAACGAAAGTAGACCTAGGAAACACAACAGAGACACTCCAAGCTAAACCCATGGCTTCACACCTGTAATTACATGTATATGACATTAAATCATCAGAAAACAAGAGAACATATTGTATTAAAATTACAAAAACTATCGAAAAACAAGATAAAATAATGTATTAAAATGTTTTGAATTGAGTTAAAATTGCTAATTAAAAAGAAAATAAAGTATTAAAATTACCAATTAAACTATCGAAAAACAAGAGAAAATGGTGTATTAAAATGATTTAAATTGAATTAAAGTTACAAATCAATTTGCGTTTATTTAAAAAAAATTACCCATTATCTTCATTTAATAATTCGTCGATTATAGCATCGACCATACCATCATCGGAAAACACTGCCGATACGTCTGCCATTTTTGTTTGTAGCAAGCTTTATTGACAACCACTAGTTTATATGCATAATCTACCGGAAGTTTACATAAGGTAGTATTACTCGCGATCAGTGGAACTCTCCTGTGTACTCGCGTTTAACATCCGGGAGAATTACCTCCCTTTGAATGTCCCCCGATCGGGAGATCCCCCGTTTCGGGCTGATCCCAGACCTGTTAATTTCTTTTCATGAAGTCATATTACTTCATATGCAGGAAGTTATTGTGCTTTCTTAAGTTCTTCCGATTTCTAGAGCACCGTTGGTGAAGTAGAACAGAAACTAAGGGCGGGGAAAATATGGTACCAATCTTGTGAACTCAACTCCTCTTACAGTTTTCAACCAAAAACCTTGAAACTTCACAGAATGTTTCTATATATATTGAGGATGTGCACCTGACTTTATGGAAATATTTCAAGATTTTTTCCCCATTTTTCAAGACTTTGAAACTTAGTCACTTTTTAGCAAGTATTTGAATGGGGGTACCTACTTTGTGAACTCAACTCCTCTTACAGATTTCAACCAAAAACCTTGAAACTTCACAGAATGTTAATATATATATTGAGGATGTGACCTGACTTTATGGAAATATTTCAAGATTTTTTCCCCATTTTTCCAGACTTTAAAACTTAGTCACTTTTTAGCAAGTATTTAAATGGGGGTACCTACTCAACTCCTCTTACAGTTTTCAACCAAAAGCCTTGAAACTTCACAGAATGTTTATATATACATTGAAGATGTGCACCTGACTTTATGGAAATATTTCAAGATTTTTTCTCCATTTTCAGACTTTGAAACTTAGTCACTTTTTAGCAAGTATTAGAATGGGGGTACCTACTTTGTGAACTCAACTCCTCTTACAGTTTCTCTTAAATTCAAAGTAATTTTATTGTAACATTTTAGTTGTCTAAATAATAATCAATCAATTTTCAATTAATCGTATTCAGAAATATTTCCCCCTTTTGTACACAATTCTTGTCAACAAACTTTTTTTGAAAGAGACAGTTGCCTGGACAACTTTTGTAATTGGGAGGTACAGATTATTAGAGTATTGTGTCAGGATGGTTTATACCAATTCAGGCTTTTGAAGCTCACTTGGACAATTTATATATATATTCAACAACAATTTTAAATACATTTAAATTATTTCTAAAACAAAGGTTTTATTTTTATTTTTATTTTTTTTTTCAAATTAATTGTGAATTCAATGAATAAAATTAATAACTTCAACAGTGGTTAATCTGTCAATTGCAAGTCAAGGGAAATAGCTGGTCATGGTGAAAGTTTTTTTGTGATGATGACACTATGGCGATGATGATGTGGCATGATGATCTGGTAAAGATGATGACAATAATAATGATGATGATGACATTCAGTTCTGCTGTTGCCGATGATGATGATGATGATGATGATGATATTACATGAGGAGATATAATTATTATGATGATGATGATGATGATGATGATGATATGACATGAGGAGATATGATGATGATGTCACCATGATGATGATGTGACACGAGGAGATATGATAATGATGTTGATGATGGTGATGACATGAGTTCTGTAATGCCGATGATGATAATGATTATCGTGATGAAGATGATAGTGATGGTGGTGGTGAAAATAAGCTCTGCTGCTATGAATGATGATGGTGATGATGACGATGTGACTTGACGAACTATGATGATGATTATGATGGTGACATGAGTTCTGTTGCTACCGATGATGATGATGGTGGCAATGATGACATTCAGTACTGCTGAGCACTGCCGATAGTATGATGCTGCTGCTGCTGCTGCTGCTGATGATGATGATGATGATGATGATGATGATGATGATGATGGTGGTGATGACATTCAGTTCTGCTGCTGTCGATGATGATAATAATTCACGATGATGATGATGATAACAAAGCCAATGTCTTCATGCTGATGATGTGACATGATGATGATGATGACATTCAGTACTGCTGCTGCAGATAATATTGATGATTATGTGACACGAAGAGCTATGATGATGATGTGACCATATTAATGATGTAACATGAGGATTTCTTAAAATGATTAACATAATGGTGGTGGTGATTGTCATGGCATGGGTTCTACTGCTGCTGCTAATGACGACGATGATGATGATGATAATGATGATATCTTCATGTTGATGATCAAAATGTGATATGAGGAGTGATAATGATGATGATGGTGGTGATTGCAGATCCAGTTTGGGTTTTCTTCCAGGCAACTGCGTTTTAGTGGAGTTATGCCCCTTTTACTTTGTGAATTTTATCAAAATGATGGTTTCTCTGGACTTTTTTCCGTTACGCTTGAGATATTTCACTCAGATTTGGGGTTGGGTCTTTAGTAGCCTCTCTTGGTTTTTGAAAAATTTAAAATTTATATTTATGCGAATTACTTAGTTTACTCAATTGACAAACATTGCGTGTCATGTCCATTTTGACCATTGTAACATATTTATACGTTAGAACCTAACAACTTGCATAAAAAGCAGACTTGTTGTTAGAAGCTTCCCGATCACAGTATCTATTATTTGCATGATTTTCATTTATTATTGATTCATTAGACAAATCTCAGTTTCAAGTGCACATTTTTTTATCAAATTGCTCAGTTTAGCTGATGCTTCAGTACCTTCAGTACTTTGATTAAATATTAGTAGCCAAATTTTCAAGTAGTTTTTAAAGTATTTTTTCATAAGTTTGTAAAAATAGGTTACTTTTTGAAATAATTTCTCAAAAATTGAGTAGAAAATGGCGATTTTGGCTACCAGGGATGGAAACATAGCATGGTTCCCTCACATCAGGAAAAAGTCGGGGAATTTTTATTTTTTTCACGATCAGGGAATTTTAAAAAAATCACTGAATTAACTTGTTGGTAAGTGTATCTCTCCATAAGGTAAATTTTATCAAAATCTGTGTGTTTTGATTATTAGAGAGAAAGGCCTCTTGTTTTAACTAGAATTGACGTATGGCTGGTCATGCTTTTTATGTTCTTACACTGGCTGCCAAAATGTACCAAAACAGTGTCATGGCAACTAATGACATACTAGTGTCAGTGTCATCATTAAATAACACAATTTAGGCCAAGTTTTTATTCTTTTTGTGTGCGATTCAAGCATGTCTGGCCTTTGTCAGAATATTGTAGGCATGGCCGGCGATCCGTCAGCTATCAATTTTGAACCATCTGTTGAGCTTGTTTTGATTAAATAACAATGAGTGAATGACTAATTTCAGTAGTATAATCTTGTAAAAAAAAACTTTATTTTGCTGACTTTTGTATCTAATTAGCAAGAAAAGAGCAGAGTGGAATAATGGTGTTTTATGCCCCAAGTCAAAATTCTTTCACTTATACATGTATCATAGCAGTTAATTCTATGATGGTAGAGGAAACTGGAGTTCCCAGAGAAATCACCAAAATTTGTCAAGCAAACTGACATTTTCTTGGCTTAGTGTCTGCCTGAGTGAGATTCAAACCAAGTCATTGATAGACGCTGTATTGTATAAGCTTACATGGTGAAAATACAATAATTTTACATTATTGACACTAGCAATATCATCATGATGATTGAAAATTGGGGTATGTATTTAGATTTCATTCCAATTCCTCGTTTTAGGGTCATATATGACACTTAACTTAAGCTTTTAGAAAGGTATGGCTAAATTTGTTGTAGCACAATGCTAAATTCAACTCCATTAAAAAGTCAGAGTTAGCTCTGGCTGAAAAAGTTGGAGCCAAAACATTAGCCAATTTTAAAATTTAGGACCTGATTTATATGTTAAGCACCCAGTAAAACCAAGAGACCATAAGCGACAGAAATGTCTAAAATGCTTATCTGCTGGGTAGCTTTTTTTGATTTTCAACGATTTGTAAAGCTTATGACTTTTTCATATACCTATGTAAAAAAAACTAATGGAAAAAACAGTAGTTTTCAACTGTAAAAAAAATTTTGGAGCTAAATTGGTGAATGGCAGAGATATCTCTGACAATATGTTTTGTGGTCTTGATATGGCCTAAATGTTTACGAATTTTGAATTTCATCTGATAAAAATTGTCTAATATAAAAAAGATGTTAAGCACACTTAAAACTGAGTTCCTCTGTCTTGGTTAATGCTAAAGACAACTCTGTAGAATTCAAAACCAGTTTGTGAACGATGGAGGATGCTTACTACTACAAGTCAGTGAAACAGACTGAGAAAAAATGCATCTTAAAACTTGTTCTATACAAAGACTACCTGTTGATTAAGGCCAGTATTTAAGGTTTCTTTGCTTCACATTTCAACCACAAAAATCATGCAGGTGTTTTAAAGTCTCTTTACTTCATATTTCAGCCAGTTGCAGGGATTGAGTTTAACGGGGACCAGTAGCCCATGTCTAAAGAAAATGTCTTGGTCCCAAAAGTTTTTTAAGATTTTTGCATGGTATTGCTAATGCGAATTCTCTTAACAAGTGAGCTGTGACCCAACTCAAAATAGTTTAGCTTCAGTTGGGAAAAGGTACATCTATAAAGTCCACTGGTATTCTGTAGGTCTCATGGGTGGATTTACATACAGACTTTATTGTGAGCGTTATATTTCATTTCTTTCAGGACACTCAGCAGACACAGGCCCAGATAAATAATCTTGTATATGAACAATGGCTGTTTGCTGATTTACATGAATTACAATCAAAATGTTTACCAGATGAAGTATCAACTAGTGACAAGTTTCAGCTTTCAGGATACTATGCATTACAGGTAAAACTTTCTTTCACTTGCTTAACCACTGGGTAACTCAGTTAGTAGAGTGTTAGCTCTAGAAGTGGGAGGCTGTGACTGTTTCGCCAAGCACTGGGCATTATGAAATGAAAAGTCACAGTTCTTTCCAAAGGGAACTTAAAATAAACGAGGTCCTGTGGCATAATAAAGAACCCTGCTGCATAATGCCATCAACCAAATGCATGGAAAGTTGCTGCACCTTTGTCTGTTGCTGCCGACATCTTGATATAAGTGAAATATTCTTGACTGGGATATTAAACATCGTTTCTCAATTCAATTTATGCTCAACCTTGGTTGCTTAGTAGTCTAAAGTGTGTAAGAATCCCAGCATTTCTTACTGCCTAGACTCAAATCTCACTTGGGATGCTAGTGTGAGCAAGTTTTTAGCTCACCTGAGCCAAAGGCTCAGATGAGCTATTGCAATCTATCACCGTCCGTCGTGCGTCGTCCGTCGTGCGTAAACTTTACATTTTAATCTTCTTCTCCAAAACTACTGGGCCAAATTTGATGTAACTTGGTGATTATCATGCCTGGGTAACGGCCTTTCAAAATTGTGTTCGGGGTTTGGCCACGCCCAACAAGATGGCAGCTGTTACTAAAAATAGCAAAAAGACAAAAACATCTTCTTCTCTGAAACCAAAAGGTGCAGGCAAATTTTGATTGGATATTCAGATTCAGCATACCTGGGATCATTAAAATTGTGTTTTTCATGAAAATGAGACGAAAAATAGGTTACGCGTTTTTTTGCATACAATTACGTAATTTTTAAAATAAGACATTTATTGTTATAACTTTATAACGGCTGAAGATAATTGTATGGAGTTTTCACTGTTGATCTTGTCTTGCAATTTTCTTTCAATTAATGTCAAGGTCGAAGGTCAAGGTCATGTCCCAGTTTTTGACCTTTGATAAAAAATGCTATTTTTTTAACATTTCTTGTGATAATGGCGTAGGATTTTCATTTATTTGTAGGTATTGACATGACGATCATTTTGATACATAGGTCAGGGTCATAAGTTCAAAGGTCAAGGTCACAGATGTCCAAGAATACCAAAATAGTAAATTATCTGCAAAACTATGAATTTTTTGTATAGGCATGTATATCAGAATATTGTAGGTAATGACACAATGGTCATTTTGATATATGAATAAAGTTCATGGGTTCAAAGGTCAAGGTCACAGATGTAAACAAGTACTGAAATGGTTAATTATCTCAAAAACTAAAATATTTTTGTATAGGAATGTATATTGGAATATTGTAGGTATTGGCCTAACGATCATTTTGATATATGAATGAAGGTCATAGGTTTAAAGGTTAAGGTCATAGACGCGAACGAATACTTAAATGGTCAATTATCTCAAAAACTATAAACTTTTTGTATAGGCATGTATATTGGAATATTGTAGGTATTGGCCTAACGATCATTTTGATATATGAATGAAGGTCATAGGTTCAAAGGTCAAGGTCATAGAATTGAACAAATACTTAAATGGTTAATTATCTCAAAAACTATAAACTTTTTGGATAGGCATGTACATGTATATTGGAATATTGTAGGTATTGGCCTAACGATCATTTTGATATATGAATGAAGGTCATAGGTTCAAAGGTCAAGGTCATAGCTGCAAACGAATATTTAAATGGTTAATTATGTCAAAAACTATAAACTTTTTGTATAGGCATGTATATTAGAATATTGTAGGCATTTGCACAACGATCATTTTGATATATAAATGAAGTTCATAGGTTCAAAGGTCAAGGTCATAGATGCAAACTAATACTAAAATGGTTAATTATCTCAAAAACTATTAACTTTTTGTATAGGCATGTATATTGGAATATTGTAGGTATTGGCCTAACGATCATTTTGATATATGAATGAAGGTCATAGGTTCAAAGTTCAAGGTCATAGCTGCAAACAAATATTTAAATGGTTAATTATCTCAAAAACTATAAACTTTTTGTATAGGCATGTATATTAGAATATTGTAGGCATTTGCACAACGATCATTTTGATATATGAATGAAGTTCATAGGTTCAAAGGTCAAGGTCAGAGCTGCAAACAAATATTTAAATGGTTAATTATCTCAAAAACTATAAACTTTTTGTATAGGCATGTATATTAGAATATTGTAGGCATTTGCACAACGATCATTTTGATATATGAATGAAGTTCATAGGTTCAAAGGTCAAGGTCAGAGATGCAAACTAATACTAAAATGGTTAATTATCTCAAAAACTATAAATTTTTAGCTCACCTGGCCAAAGGCCATGTGAGCTTATGGCATGGCGAGGCGTGCGTCCGTGCGTCCGTGCGTGCGTGCGTGCGTCCGTGCGTGCGTCCGTGCGTGCGTCAGTAAACTTTAATCTTCTCCTCCGAAACTACTGGGATAACTGAAACCAAATTTGCCATGGAAGGTCCTTGACAGAGTCTAACTATAGTTTGTTCAAATCATGGCGATCGAATATCCAAGATGGCCGCTGTTACTAAAAATAGACAAAACATAAAAAAATCTTCTTCTGTTGAACCACTCATTGGAGGCAAAAACTGATGTGATATTTGGATTCTACATAGTCTTAACCTTTAAGTTTGTTCATTTCATGAAATTTGGTTAAAAAATAGGTTACGCGTTTTTGCGTTTAATTTTGCAAAAATCGTAAAATATTTTTAAATTGTTATAACTTGACTATATGACCAGATAATGACATGGGGTTTTCAGTTTTGACATATTCTTGTAATTACCTTCAAAATGGTGTCAAGGTCAATTATGAAGGTCATGACCTAATTTTTTACTTATTTAATATTATTTATTACCTCGAAAACTATAAACTTTTTGTATTGGCATGTATATTGGAATATTGTTGGTATTGATGTAACGATCATTTTGATATATAGATTAAGGTCATTGGTTCAAAGGTCAAGGTCACAGATGCGAAAGAATACTGAAATGGTTCATTATCTTGAAAACTATGAACTTTTTGTATAGGCATGTATATTAGAATGTTGTAGGTATTGATACAACGGTCATTTTGATGTATAGAAAAAGGTCATGGGTCCAAAGGTCAAGGTCACAGTAGCAAAACAGTACCAAAATCATTAATTATCTCGAAAACTATAAACTTTTTGTATAGGCATGTATATTGGAATGTTGTTGGTTTTGATGTAACGATCATTTTGATATATAGATTAAGGTCATTGGTTGAAAGGTCAAGGTCACAGATGCGAAAGAATACTGAAAAGGTTCATTATCTTGAAAACTATGAACTTTTTGTATAGGCATGTATATTAGAATGTTGTAGGTATTGATACAACAATCATTTTGATGTATAGAAAAAGGTCATGGGTCCAAAAGGTCAAGGTCACAGTAGCAAATCAATACCAAAATGGTTCATTATCTTGAAAACTATAAACTTTTTGTATAGGCATGTATATTGGAATATTGTTAGTATTGATGTAAAGATCATTTTGATATATAGATTAAGGTCATTGGTTCAAAGGTCAAGGTCACAGATGCGAAAGAATACTGAAATGGTTCATTATCTTGAAAACTATGAACTTTTTGTATACGCATGTATATTAGAATGTTGTAGGTATTGATACAACGATCATTTTGATGTATAGAAAAAGGTCATGGGTCAAAAGGTCAAGGTCACGGTTGCAAAACAATACCAAAAAGGTTCATAATCTCGAAAACTATGAACTTTTCGTATAGGCATGTATATTAGAATATTGTTAGTATTGATGCAATTACCATTTTAATATATAGATTATGGTCATTGGTTCGAAGGTCAAGGTTACAGATGCGAGTAGCAAGTTTCATAAACATCAGAGTTATTGCTCCTTAAATGTAGTATTTATTGTGTTTTTGTGCTGTAAATGGCCCAGGTGAGCGGTACAGGCCCTATTGGGCCTCTTGTTTGTATAGGCATGTATATTGGAATATTGTAGGTATTGGCCTAACGATCATTTTGATATATGAATAAAGGTCGTAGGTTTAAAGGTCACGATCATAGATGCAAATGAATACTTAAATGGTTAATTATCTCAAAAACTATAAACTTTTTGTATAGGCATGTATATTGGAATATTGTAGGTATTGGCCTAACGCACATTTTAATATACAGATGTTTTAGCTGTTTATAAATAATATACTGTAGTTAGCCTATAGATATGTTATATATAGCATGCTTATATAATAATTATTATAATTAATTTGCAAAAATACTTGCATATTATTGGCCCTTACTGCTGAAAATTTTGATATTCTCTTTTATTAATGTCATTGACCATTGAACCTCTGCATAAGATATGTACTCTTCCTCAGGTGAGCGTTAAGGCCCATGGGCCTCTTGTTCAGTTTACTGGTTTTCTCTAGGCATTTCAGTTTTCTCCATCATCCCCTGAACTGACTGTCTCTATATAAGTAAAAGAGTTTGGCCTTAAATACTTTTAATCAACTCTCTCTCACTTGCACAGTAACTATGTAATAAAGGATTTTTGTTATTGGTTGAATGTTGTATTATGCAACATCAGCATTTTTCAGGTATGTGTACAAGACAAATTTCCTTATTGCCGTTGTTTTAAGGATCACAAGTTCATTTGGTGCATAGATTTATGCATGTGTTTCTGATCTGCTTTGTACTAGTGATCATTTATGACAATCTTTTAGTGTGGTAGTTGATTTATTAAGGCACATACAAGAACATTTTTAACTGTCTTGGAAGTCCTTAATTATGAAAGGTGTCTAACACCTTCAGTACTTTGATCAACAGTGTAGTCTATAAGTCATACAATTTGATATAAATACATATTCTTAAATATTTCTATCAATAAGCACAGGTTTGTCTTATGGAAATGAGTGTCCTCAGAGGTTGAACGATCTAAACATTGCACTAATGGATCACAATACCTCCTACCAAATCAATCTCAGAAAAGATCCTAGTGTGAGAAAGTTTGTCAGCTTGTTTGCTGAAGGTCAGTGCTCTTTCTCCATGGACTCCAATTTCCTCAACCATACCTGAATATCCATTTTTAAAGCATCAGCCATGCTGAATGCTTTATAGCGATCGTTGGATTTTTTCGTATTTAGCGCCGCTCTCATTTCACCTTGACAGCCAATCAAATCCTTCGTTTCGACTGAAATTACGGGAATTTCCATATACGGTATCCCAGGTATGTATAAACTCTAATCTGAGTGATTGGGTCTCCCGGAAAGTTACGAAAGCAATTTTTCATCATGTACACATGTGCCGATCTGAAATGTATTCATACGCGTATTAGTCCGTTATTGTTTTTGCTGGATATATATTTTAATTCTTCACTTTTGTATGATAATTTTAAGATAAAAACCATAAAAATCCATTAAGTATACGCCCCTTGGAAAACCCAACAAAAATGACGATCTAGTCAGTTCGCGCCGACGTTCTTCTTTTTGACCTACAGTGCTGTACATGTGGTTGTATTACAGTCGCCGCCATATTGAATTTTTTTAATTTACGCAAAGTGACATCGATAAATAAACAAAGTATGCTCATTAAACAGTTTTTAAGTTAAATAACTTTAAACATGGATCACATTTGATGATAAATTATAATTTTTTTTTTTTAAATTGATTGTCAATAATATTTCGTGTATGGGATATCCCGACCTGGTTCATTAATATTCATCATAACGTCACGAGGATTTTCCCGCTTTCATTGGGTATGTCAGTTTGCCGGTAGCGAAATTATGCATAACAAAAAAGTAGAAATCAAAGATTATTCCCAAAAATGTGATACGAAACTGAAAGAAGAAGTTTATTTACAAGTTATTGGCTATGTTGATAAATCGTTTGTGACTCGTGAAGTTTTGTGTAGGATATCGATACCGTAGTTCGTATGCAAATTAGCCATGTGTTTGGGGGCATGCCTGCATTTGACACCCGATGCCCCTGCTCAAATGTATTCACATAGCGTAGTGACTGACCTTTTTAGTCCAGTACACCCTTGCCCTTTTAAAATGATCATGACACCCTGTCCTTTTCAGTTATCAGTTTAATATAAAAACGACATGCTTTATTCTCGAATCTCTGCTACATACTTCCGATCTTCCGCACACACTCCACTTCTCACCATATGTCTCCGAAGACAGACAATTTCATCATAAATGTTCATTTAAATACCTTTTCCAGTTGTTTATTTTGAATCAACAAAATAAATCGCAAGAAAGAACAACTTGAAATCAAAATCTAACGAAACTAAAAAAAACGATGTTTTAAAATTTTCAGATAAAATTTATTTACCTTGTTACAAGTTCTTATTAGATCGTTTTTACAGTGAATATCCGATTAAAGTTGTTGTCAGTAGTTTAATCCATGGTTTTTACAACCTTTAATTTCTTTTTATGAAGCCATATTACTTTATTTCACATAAAATGTGGCCACTGGACATGCAGGAAAACAATTGTGCTTTCTTAAGTTCTTCCGATTTCTAGAGCACCGTTGGTGAAGTAGAACAGAAACTAAGGGCAGGGAAAATATGGTACCAATCTTGTGAACTCAACTCCTCTTACAGTTTTCAACCAAAAACTTGAAACTTCACAGAATTTTATATATATTGAAGATGTGCACCTGACTTTATGGAAATATTTCAAGATTTTTTTCCCCATTTTTCCAGACTTTAAAACTTAGTCACTTTTTAGCAAGTATTTGAATGGGGGTACCTACTTTGTGAACTCAACTCCTCTTACAGTTTTAACCAAAAGCCTTGAAACTTCACAGAATGTTTATATATATATTGAAGATGTGCACCTGACTTTATGGAAATATTTCAAGATTTTTTCTCCATTTTTCCAGACTTTAAAACTTAGTCACTTTTTAGCAAGTATTAGAATGGGGGTACCTACTTTGTGAACTCAACTCCTCTTACAGTTTCTTTTAAATTCAAAGTAATTTTATTGTAACATTTTAGTTGTCTAAATAATAATCAATTAATTTTCAATTAATCATATTCAGAAATATTTACCCCTTTTGTACACAATTCTTGTCAACAAACTTTTTTTGAAAGAGACAGTTGCCTGGACAACTTCTGTAATTGGGAGGTACAGATTATTAGCTTATTATGTCAGGATGGTTTATACCAATTCAGGCTTTTGAAGCTCACTTGGACAATTTATATATATTCAACAATAATTTTAAATACATTTAAATTATTTCTAAAACAAAGGTTTTATTTAGGGAAAATATGGTACCAATCTTGTGAACTCAACTCCTCTTACAGTTTTCAACCAAAAACTTGAAACTTCACAGAATGTTTATATATATATTGAAGATGTGCACCTGACTTTATGGAAATATTTCAAGATTTTTTTCCCCATTTTTCCAGACTTTAAAACTTAGTCACTTTTTAGCAAGTATTTGAATGGGGGTACCTACTTTGTGAACTCAACTCCTCTTACAGTTTTAACCAAAAGCCTTGAAACTTCACAGAATGTTTATATATATATTGAAGATGTGCACCTGACTTTATGGAAATATTTCAAGATTTTTTCTCCATTTTTCCAGACTTTAAAACTTAGTCACTTTTTAGCAAGTATTAGAATGGGGGTACCTACTTTGTGAACTCAACTCCTCTTACAGTTTCTTTTAAATTCAAAGTAATTTTATTGTAACATTTTAGTTGTCTAAATAATAATCAATTAATTTTCAATTAATCATATAAAACTTAATCACTTTTTAGCAAGTATTAGAATGGGGGTACCTACTCCTCTTACAGTTTCTTTTAAATTCAAAGTAATTTTATTGTAACATTTTAGTTGTCTAAATAATAATCAATTAATTTTCAATTAATCATATTCAGAAATATTTACCCCTTTTGTACACAATTCTTGTCAACAAACTTTTTTTGAAAGAGACAGTTGCCTGGACAACTTCTGTAATTGGGAGGTACAGATTATTAGCTTATTATGTCAGGATGGTTTATACCAATTCAGGCTTTTGAAGCTCACTTGGACAATTTATATATATTCAACAATAATTTTAAATACATTTAAATTATTTCTAAAACAAAGGTTTTATTTAGGGAAAATATGGTACCAATCTTGTGAACTCAACTCCTCTTACAGTTTTCAACCAAAAACTTGAAACTTCACAGAATGTTTATATATATATTGAAGATGTGCACCTGACTTTATGGAAATATTTCAAGATTTTTTTCCCCATTTTTCCAGACTTTAAAACTTAGTCACTTTTTAGCAAGTATTTGAATGGGGGTACCTACTTTGTGAACTCAACTCCTCTTACAGTTTTAACCAAAAGCCTTGAAACTTCACAGAATGTTTATATATATATTGAAGATGTGCACCTGACTTTATGGAAATATTTCAAGATTTTTCTCCATTTTTCCAGACTTTAAAACTTAGTCACTTTTTAGCAAGTATTAGAATGGGGGTACCTACTTTGTGAACTCAACTCCTCTTACAGTTTCTTTTAAATTCAAAGTAATTTTATTGTAACATTTTAGTTGTCTAAATAATAATCAATTAATTTTCAATTAATCATATTCAGAAATATTTACCCCTTTTGTACACAATTCTTGTCAACAAACTTTTTTTGAAAGAGACAGTTGCCTGGACAACTTCTGTAATTGGGAGGTACAGATTATTAGCTTATTATGTCAGGATGGTTTATACCAATTCAGGCTTTTGAAGCTCACTTGGACAATTTATATATATTCAACAATAATTTTAAATACATTTAAATTATTTCTAAAACAAAGGTTTTATTTTTATTTTTATTTTTTTTCAAATTAATTGTGATTTCAATGAATAAAATTAATGACTTCAACAATGGTTAATCTGTCAATTGCAAGTCAAGGGAAATAGCTGGTCATGGTGAAAGTTTTTTTTGTGATGATGACACTATGTCGATGATGATGTGGCATGATGATCTGGTGAAGATGATGACAGTAATAATGATGATGATGACATTCAGTTCTGCTGCTGCCGATGATGATGTCACCATGATGATGATGATATGACATGAGGAGATATAATGATGATGATGATGATGATGATGATGATGTGACATGAGGAGATATGATGATGATGTCACCATGATGATGATGTGACACAAGGAGATATGATAATGATGTTGATGATGGTGATGACATGAGTTCTGTTGATGCCGATTATGATAATGATTATCGTGATGAAGAAGATGATAGTGATGGTGGTGATGAAAATAAGTTCTGCTGCTATGAATGATGATGGTGATGATGACGATATGATTGACGAACTATGATGATGATTATGATGGTGACATGAGTTCTGTTGCTACCGATGATGATGATGGTGGCAATGATGACATTCAGTACTGCTGAGCACTGCCGATAGTATGATGATGATGATGATGATGATGATGAAGATGGTGGTGATGACATTCAGTTCTGCTGCTGTCGATGATGATAATAATTCACGATGATGATGATGATGATAACAAAGCCAATGTCTTCATGCTGATGATGTGACATGATGATGATGATGACATTCAGTACTGCTGCTGCTGATAATGATGATGATTATGTGACACAAAGAGCTATGATGATGATGTGACCATATTAATGATGTAACATGAGGATTTCTGAAAATGATTAATATAATGGTGGTGGTAATTGTCATGGCATGGGTTCTACTGCTGCTGCTAATGACGACGATGATGATGATGATGATGATATCTTCATGTTGATGATCAAAATGTGATATAAGGAGTGATAATGATGATGATGATGGTGATTACAGATCCAGTTTGGGTTTTCTTCCAGTCAACTGCGTTTAGTGGAGTTATGCCCCTTTCACTTTGTGAATTTTATCAAAATGATGGTTTCTCTGGACTTTTTTCAGTTACGCTTGAGATATTTCACTCAGATTTGGGGTCGGGTCTTTAGTAGCCTCTCTTGGTTTTTGAAAATTGAAAATTTATATTTATGCAAATTACTTAGTTTACTCAATTGATAAACATTCCGTGGCATGTCTATTTTGACCATTGTAACATATTTATATGTTAGAACCTAACAACTTGCATAAAAAGCAGACTTGTTGTTAGAAGCTTCCCGATCACAGTATCTATTATTTGCATGATTTTCATTTGTTACTGATTCATTAGACAAATCTCAGTTTCAAGTGCACATTTTTTTTTATCAAATTGCTCAGTTTAGCTGATGCTTCAGTACCTTCAGTACTTTGATTCTTTTAGATTGATTCCTTGGTAGATGTTGGTCAACCATATTACACACAGCTTCAGAAGGTGAAAGGAACAGAAAATCCTAATGCCTTAGTGTCAGCAGAGCAGCCAACTCAGAAGCCTGTAAGTTTGAAAGCTATTGCCATGCAATGCACATACATTTCAACATTTTGGATACTCACAAGAGTGATGCACGATTTCTAAAGGCCATAAGATGAATCTCAGCTGTTTATGCATGTGTTTTGCAACCATGAAACTTGCTCAAGGTGTCTCGTGTAATCTTGCAACCTTTTACTATCATTGCACGGTTTATCGGCCCAACCATTTTGGCTTTGGCTGTTGTTTTGGTCAGCAGCATCTTCTTTCATATTTAACTTTGTTAACTGAAGGAGGTTCAGTATAGGTAGTATATACACCCTTGGACTCACACAAGCATTTGTACAATGGAACACATGATCACACAAGCCCTGTTTATTCAATTGCATTGGCACACGTTCAATCATTCAATCACGTGATTACTCACACAATCCTATTAAATTATCTCGCAACATTTGCTTTCATTGTACAACAGTCAAATATAGATGCAAGATATATTTCAATATTTAATGCCTTTGCATTGCCCAACCGTTGCTATGGATGATGCGAATTTACTTTTTCATATGCCATTATTTCGGCAACAGTTTACAATCCAAATTAAAATTAATCAGTCACACAAATATTCTAAATGCTACTGCTTGTGCGCCAATTGTGTAATCTACACACAGGTTGTATTGTACTAAAGAACTCCAAAATTTTTGTGACACCATGGACTCCCAAAACCATGTAATCATGCTGGTGTTGTATTTTGTGTAACATTTATCATGATTCTAAAGTATCAGTCATCGTTTTGTTGTATAGTGGGAACCAAAGCCAGCTAGGATGTTGATGATGCCCATAATGTTTTTTCATGTCACAGTTGTTATGCTGATTTTGAGGTATCTATTGTTGTTCTGTTTTATAATGGGAGCCAAAACCAACCAGGATGTTGATGATGCCCATGTTTTTTCATGTCACATTTGTTATGTTGATTTTAAGGTATCTGTTGTTGTTTTGTTTTATAATGGGAGCCAAAACCAACCAGGATGTTGATGATGCCCATAATGTTTTTTCATGTCACATTTGTTATGTTGATTTTAAGGTATCTATTGTTGTTCTGTTTTATAGTGGGAGCCAAAACCAACCAGGATGTTAATGATGAAGTTAACTGACGGTACTACTGACATACAAGGCATGGAATACAAACCCATCTTGAATCTTAATACACAGATAAATCCTGGTACAAAAGTAAGTTAAGAGTGGATTGGAAAGGAGTAATGGTGTTTTACACACCAGTCATAATTCTTTTAACTCATATCAAGGTGTTCAGTTTTTGGATGGTGGAGTATACCTGAGTACCATGAGAAAACTACAAGTCAAGTGAGGAGTGGAATTGAGTAATTAATAGCTTTTCACAAATTTAAAACTGTTAGTATCTTAACTTCCAAAATTTGTGAAATATAGTCCTTTTCAAGTATATTTTCACCAATTCATTAAAATAGGTCTCTTTGAAAGATTTTCTCAGAAATTTAGAGCCAATGACTATCTGGAATGAAAATATAGTATAGTCTAAACAGTTTTGCACTCCAGCCAAGATTTTTTACACTTGCATATACATGTATATCGAGGAGAAAACCACCAGCCTTGAGCAAGTGGAATGACAAACTTACTTGTACATGTTGCACTAGGATCTGTCTTAGTGGAATTTTAATCTAGGTGACAAGAAGGCCCTTTGATCTCTAAGTTAATGTTTTAGATTTCTTGGTCATCAAGGCTCTGGTAGCTCAAGAAGTGATACCTGTAGTGTTTTAAAGTCCTAAAATTATTTCTGCAATATTTTCTTCTTAAATCTCCCTGGATATCCAAACATTTTAAAACCAATACATTTGGATTCATCCAAATAAAATCAAGTTGAGCATGTGTATAAAGAAAACATTGAAAAGTCCATTTAAAGACTGTTGTCACAAAGAGAAGTGGCAAAAACTGTTGCATTAAGGGGTCAGTTGTTTGAGGCTTGGTTAGTTTAATCAACTGAATACTTAGAATTAGAATTTTATATGATTACAGATATGTTGTGAAATTAATCTAGAAAATCATGAAATTGAATATCATTTTATCAAATTAAGACACATCATTATAAAACTTGATTTGATAAGGACATGTTGATTTTATTCTATGTTTTTAATTTCTGTTAATCAGTGATTAAACTAATCAAGCCTCAAACATCTGGGTCAAGGTCGTATGAAAATGGATGGTTCAAGGTCGTATGAAAATGGATGGGTCAGGGTCGTATGAAAATGGACCATAAACAAAGTTAAAATGTAATGGAGGAGCATTACAACATAGTTTTACTCTACATTTATTTTCAGATTTTGGTACAAGGTTCAGTACTTTGTAGACATGGAGTATTAATGTTGAATAGTAACACGGTACAGATTCTGGGAGGGGAGGTTGATACGTTGATGGAAACCAATGCTCAAGATAAACTTCTACAACAAGCTTTGTAGGTATACATGTAGATGGTTTGGTTAGCTGAATTTTGTTTTATGTTGCATTAGCAATATTTCAGTTTTTCATGACAAGACATTGCATGTAGAGCATGTACAGTACAGACCTGTTGAAAGTTTAACACTGCATTAACAAAAGGGAGTGGAAACTATGCTATCCAGTGACAGACATATGAATAGCTAATGGCTGAAACAGCTACTGACAAGTTGTCAAGAAATATTAAATGAGGGTTCAAAATAAGCCGCTGATTTGGCACCAATTTCTTAGCACAGTGTTAAACTTTCGACAGCCTGTACTGTACTGTTGAAAGATAGAATATGATTTTTTTTAGAAAACATGTACATGTACTTGGTAATGCACAAAGCACAATAAAGTATATACATGTACTATAGAGATGGTCATTATAGCAGGTTTTTGTACAGCGTGAAAACGCGTACATTGTTGTCACTTTCTTCCAAGATATCGAGCTTCTTTGCTATGAAATTATAAGATATGAGTACACCTGGAAATAGTGCGCCTGGTAAATGAGCGTGAAAGAAGTATATCTGTTTTATCGTGAGATATGTATTCTGAGACGGGTAATGCATTTGGTTACATATGCACATTTGGAATAAATTTTCGGAATACATTTCGGAATCTAGTAAAATATTGCGACGGGATGCACCTAATAATTTCTGCAATTTGGCGAACTGATCTCATGTTTACAATAAAAAGTAGTTCGAGAAGTTTGCGTCCTACGATGTAAAATCATAACTTTTTATGAAATGAACAGCAACGGCAGGTTGTTTAATTAATTCTTCGCGAAATCTACGGAAATTTAAATTTATTTTGAAGGTTATGATAACGTATTTTGATGTTTAGGCAATTGTGTCATATTTTAAAATGTTTATCGATTAGATTTTACTTTCGTGAAAGGGAGATAATTCGTACAGTGTTGTGTACAGTCGTTTTACCAGTTCCGAACAGGGTTTCATATAAGTGCTGCTGCCGACGTCGTCCACAAGCAGAGGAAATAAAATTTATGTTGTGTAATAATACAAATGTTAACTGATTCCAAAATATCGACACCTGTCCTCAAAAACATGTGGTAGTATGTTTTCTTGAAAAAAGCATTTCCGTGAACACGATTTGTTTACATCGTTAAACTAGGTCACCAACAATCTGTCGACCTTTTAGGAAGCGGTTGAAGTTTAATATTATTTAAACAATTAATGCCCAAACATTCAAGTAGAAGCAAATTTAGAAAGTTATTTTGCGATTCCTTTAATTGAACGGGATTGGAATTTTAGATTATTCGGTAGTAAAAATTCGGAACTGGTAAAACAACTGTACTTCACCATTAACATGAAACGGGAATATTGTGAGTGACAATCAGCAGTTAATTAAAACCCAGATTAACAGCAAATGATCCAGTTACATACAACCGATAGAATGTACCCCCTCATAGCGACGGTAGGATCTGCAAAACTCTTTCTCTCTATCCGAAATGACAAAACGATCGGGTACAACTTTTTTGAATTTTAATTACCGATTGTCTTTTACATATATTTATGAAATTATTATTTGCTACCATTTAATTCAGCAATACATGGTTTGGTACATTGTTTCTTTTTCAAAAAAAAAAAAAAAAAAAAACATCCGTCGGACTATGCATTGATCGACCCCCCCCCCCCCCCGAATTTTCGGTTATATTCTGTCTTGCCACAACACAATTTTCCCAACTACTGTACGCTGTACAACAGCACGACAGTGCTATGTTTCAGTATATAGGCACACTGCACATATTAAATTTTTGCAACTTTACCTGGTGGTGTTTTGATATAAGTGATTATACTTGGCTGGGCACAATTCTGAGGGTGAATCAGAGTAAGGATGTTCCAGTGCAGGTTGTGTCACTTATTTTAAGCTATTGAGTTTACAGATAATGGATGAAAGTGCCTTGAGAAAGTCACTGTCCTTAGGCAAGCAAACTGACAAACTTCTTGCACTAGGATCTGCCTGAGCGGGATTCAAATCTAGGCAGTGAAAGGAACTGAGAAATATATGCCAGCACCTTAGACACACTGTCAATCATGTTTACATGGAAGTAGCCTTGTGTAATCTGACTGACACTAGCACTATAGTTCAAAGATTAAAGTGTGCCAATACAAGCCTAAGCAGTGATTTTGCTACATTTTTTTAAATATTACCTTCTTTCTTTGAAATTTTGAAAATTTAAATCCTGAAATATGACAAATTGCAATTATATGACATTGTTGCAACAACTAGAATACTATTGACAAGCATTTCATATTGTTACATTATATGCAATTTTGTATATAAGGAGAACTAGGTATAATTTCTTAGTACATCAATGTTTGGTAATTTTAGTGCTGACATTAGGTAATTTTGTTCAATTTTCCTCAGGGGAAACTTCATTTATTTGGTATTAATTTTAGGCAAACAGAACTATTGCTAATGCTTACTAAAGGTGTCTAATAAAGTAAAGTAGACCACAGGCTATTTATGGATTTACACGTAAAACCATCTCTGATCTGTCAGTAAATGCTGTTTATATTTTAGAGATTCCAATGCTGAAACTACTGGAAGGGGGCGCAGGAAAGAATTTGATGGTGCTTTTATAAAAAGTGAAAGACAAGCTCCTGACATACCTAGTCGGCAGAATGTGTCTCAGAGACCAGCTGTCAGTAATGCATTTCCAAGAAATCAAAATCAAAATCATCCAGGTATTTATTCACACATGTATGAAGATGTAATATCAAACAGTATTCTTTTAATCTTATTCATGTAATAAAATCCTATTTGATTCATCAGGCAAAAACTAAATTTGTTGGTCATGTAATCGATTTCAAGATTATTTTTTGACTTAAATATCATTTTCTGATTAAAGTTGTAAAAAAATTTAAATATAAAAAAAAATTAAATGTATATTATCGAGATACAAAGTCACTATTCACAAAAGATTAAATTTGATTTTGACGTTTTACACAATTTATCCAAACTCAATGACATGTAAAAATAACTGACAATTTTTGATTTCATAATCATGTCTTTGAGATCTAAATTCATTTATTTGTGTATTATTCACACAAAAACAACATTGACATGTCTACTTGACCTTTTATTTGAATACTTATCATGAACCAGTGCATTGATTTATATGGAACACAAGTTAGTGTTGATTTGGTATGCAAGCCAAGAAACACTCATTTCAAACAAATACCCATATGCAGAATCAAGGATCGAGGGTTTAAGGCAGTTAGAACAATATTAACTTGAAGCTAGATGCTATGTAGGTCTTTTTCTTATGTATTGTACATTATTGACTGCTAATCCTAACACTACCTATGTATTGAGTAGACCCTCCTATATACATACATATTCCTAATCAAAGGTCTAATGGACAGGTCTATTGTTTGCCTATATATATTCAATTGTATTTATTTGGGTTTTTTTAATGTTTCAGGAAGACCAAAGAAAAGTAATACAGAAGTAAAACAAGAACCAGAGGTAAATAAGTGTGTATAGTGTAATTTAATAAGAGTAAAAGGATCTATCGATGTACCATGTGATAAATATCCAACAGTGTTTGTGCGGAATAACAGAAAAGTTGGAAACTTCCTGAAATAATGCTTTTTTTTACAGGAAAATCTCAGTGTGTTTTGATTCCATATCCAACAGAAACTAGAACTGTCTTTTGAGAGTGAAATACCCCCTGCCCCCAACATCTACTGATATAACCTTGGTTCAAGATCAACAGACACCTGGGGGAGGGTATAATAAATGACAAGAAAAACACCTTTCTCTTTCTCACATGTAGTCAACCTGTTTGCCTAAAAAGTTTGCTTTGTCATCAACTGGAATAATTAGATTTGGCATATAGAGGTTTTCTGTTTGTGTTTTCTTCTTTTTTTTTCTTTTTTTTTATTGTTTTACCATTTACTTTTATTGTCATGTTGTCTTGGCTTTTAATAAGTATAGTAAAACCTTATTTTAGTGTCCATCGATAACTTGTCCACCTTGCTTGACTTCACCATTTTGAAGTACCAAAATCCAATTTTTCTATATATTTCTTTCATTACATCTTCTAATCACCTTTAAAACATCAAAATCTGAAAACGCAAATGGTGACAATGAATCCAGGTTTTACTTTTTTTTTTTTTTTTTTCAGTAGCAAATTTCTGTTTTACTATTTGTTTCATTTAATTTATTTTTAGTGGGATGAGGATTTTGTTTTGGATGAGTTCATGGAAGACATGGATGATTTTGAGATGAATGAACCAGGGCCATCAACATCATCTTCATCATTTAACTCCAGAAATAAGAACCCAACCAATAAAACACAAATATCTAGCGGTCAGAACAAACCAAATACATATCCTCAAAAACGTACTCATGAGCAACTTTCTGACGAACTTCATATAAAACAGGAAGTGAATAGGGACAATGTTGGTGCACTCTCAGTTGGAAATAGCAATAAACGTATGAGAACTGAGGTCAAAGTTGAAAGGTCAGAAGTAAAGGTTAAGTCAGAAAATGACATGGAAAAGAAATTTTTAGCAAATTTAAAACCTGGTTCATTCTCATCATCAACGCCATTAAAACCAGCTGATGAACCAATGAAAAGAGGAACACTGGGTGTATTCGCCAATAAGAATTCTGTGAGCGATAAGAAAACATTTGGAGGTAAAACTGATCTAGATGAATTCGATGATGATTTGGATGATTTTGACATGGCTATTGCAGATAGTTCTGTTACCTCGGCAACCAATAATAACAATCAGATTTCTGCTATTATCTCCCCTGTATTGAAGGCAAATTCAAATTCTTCAATAAATTTAAATGCTTCAGATTCTGTCCAAGAACATTCAAATACGAAATCATTATCAAGAGAATTAAGTAATGTTTCTGTTGAGACAAAAGCTAAAAGTGATATTAATAAAAGTGGTGGTTGTACTGTAATTAAATCTAAAGTGACAGAAGGTACAAAACCAACTGGAAGTGTTAAACCAAGTACAAATACAATGGATAGGTACCTGACAAGTCCATCTAAGAATGTCAACAGAAGAGATTCTTTGTCTAGCCCCAGCAGAGATAGAGAATGGGGAGAAAAAGTTAGTGGTTTGATGGAGAAATTTGATGAAGCAAAACTTAAACCAAATCAACCATATAACAGGTGCCTACTAGGTAATTAAGCCATCTCTCACACACACACACACACACACGTAACAGTGATTTTTAGCTCACCTGGCCAAAGGCCATGTGAGCTTATGGCATGGCGAGGCGTGCGTGCGTGCGTCCGTGCGTCCGTGCGTGCGTCAGTAAACTTTAATCTTCTCCTCCGAAACTACTGGGCCAACTGAAACTAAATTTGCCATGGAAGGTCCTTGACAGAGTCTAACTATAGTTTGTTCAAATCATGGCGATCGAATATCCAAGATGGCCGCTGTTACTAAAAATAGACAAAACCTAAAAAAATCTTCTTCTGTTGAACCACTCATTGGAGGCAAAAACTGATGTGATATTTGGATTCTACATAGTCTTAACCTTTAAGTTTGTTCATTTCATAAAATTTGGTTTAAAAATAGGTTACGCGTTTTTGCGTTTAATTTTGAAAAAATCGTAAAATATTTTTAAATTGCTATAACTTGACTATATGACCAGATAATGACATGGGGTTTTCAGTTTTGACATATTCTTGTAATTACCTTCAAAATGGTGTCAAGGTCAATTATGAAGGTCATGACCTAATTTTTTACTTTTCTAATATTATTTATTATCTCGAAAACTATAAACTTTTTGTATAGGCATGTATATGTGAATATTGTTGGTATTGATGTAACGATCATTTTGATATATAGAATAAGGTCATTGGTTCAAAGGTCAAGGTCACAGATGCGAAAGAATACTGAAATGGTTCATTATCTTGAAAACTATGAACTTTTTGTATAGGCATGTATATAAGAATGTTGTAGGTATTGATACAACGATCATTTTGATGTATAGAAAAAGGTCATGGGTCCAAAGGTCAAGGTCACAGTAGCAAAACAATACCAAAATCATTAATTATCTCGAAAACTATAAACTTTTTGTATAGGCATGTATATTGGAATGTTGTTGGTATTGATGTAACGATCATTTTGATATATAGATTAAGGTCATTGGTTTAAAGGTCAAGGTCACAGATGCGAAAGAAAACTTAAATGGTTCATTATCTTGAAAACTATGAACTTTTTGTATAAGAATATATATGAGAATATTGTAGGTATTGAGACAACGATCATTATGATGTATAGAAAAAGGTCATGGGTCCAAAGGTCAAGGTCACAGTAGCAAATCAATACCAAAATTGTTCATTATCTTGAAAACTATAAACTTTTTGTATAGGCATGTATATTGGAATATTGTAAGTATTGATGTAACGATCATTTTGATATATAGATTAAGGTCATTGGTTCAAAGGTCAAGGTCACAGATGCGAAAGAATACTAAAATAGTTCATTATCTTGAAAACTATGAACTTTTTGTATAGGCATGTATATTAGAATGTTGTAGGTATTGATACGATGATAATTTTCATGTATAGAAAAAGGTCATGGGTCTGAAGGTCAAGGTCACAGTAGCAAATCAATACCAAAATGGTTCATTATCTTGAAAACTATAAACTTTTTGTATAGGCATGTATATTGGAATATTGTAAATATAGATGTAATGATCATTTTGATATATAGATTAAGGTCATTGGTTCAAAGGTCAAGGTCACAGATGCGAAAGAATACTAAAATGGTTCATTATCTTGAAAACTATGAACTTTTTGTATAGGCATGTATATTAGAATGTTGTAGGTATTGATACAACGATCATTTTGATGTATAGAAAAAGGTCATGGGTCAAAAGGTCAAGGTCACTTTTGCATATCAATACCAAAAAGGTTCATTATTTCAAAAACTATGAACTTTTTGTATAGGCATGTATATTAGAATATTGTTGGTATTGGTGCAATGATCATTTTAGTATATAGATTATGGTCATTGGTTCGAAGGTCAAGGTCACATATGCGAGTAGCAAGTTTCATAAATATCTAAATATCCACATCAGAGTTATTGCTCCTTAAATATAGTATTTATTGTGTTTTTGTGCTGTAAACGGCCCAGGTGAGCGGTACAGGCCCTATTGGGCCTCTTGTTTTCTGTCAGTGTTATGTTTGCTCCTGTATGCAGTACTGTTTTACCTATGTATACCCGATATACACAGGTGTTAATCCAGTACCTGTGTTGTTTATTTAATCATGACTGATCAATCACAGGTGGATAGATTAATTAGTGTCTATACACAAACAATCATTGCCCAAGGACTTGAAAATTGGAGTAATTAAGGATTACTTTACGCAAGACTTCAAACTTCAGGATTCCCGGGTCATATGAAAATTTGCGGGTGATTAAATGGATGCGGGTGTTATGCGGGTCATGGTCTTAATTTCCGGGTGTGACCGGCACGATCCGGGTGACTTGAGAGCCCTGTCAGTGAAATTGTTATCCTGTATCCTTGAGAAAACCACAGACTTTCAGCAAGTGAACTAAAAGCTTTCTTGTACTAGGATCTGCCTGAGTCGACTTTGAACCTAGGTGATGAGAGTTGCCGGGATCAATAAGTGCACATTTTAGACTTATCAACCTCAATCTCATGGTATATTGGTGGGTAGGTCCCATTGTAAATGGTAGTTGTATGCTCCTAGAGTTGATCTTACATTAAACTTTCTAACTATAATTAAATAATAAAAATAAATCACACTACAAAATAAGATGCTTTATATTAGTGAAACTGTGATGAAACAATGATGCTAACATTGTATACTGTGAAATCCGTAATTTTCATGGTGTTTCAATTTTTGTTGCATTGGTGATTAGCCTTAACAACAAATTTACATGTCAAGAAAATAGTACAGACATGTATTACAAACTTACCTTATAAGAAAACCACAAACTATGAATTTATAATCCCACAAAATGGTACTTTTTTTTGAAACAGGAAAAATGGACACCATGTAAATAACTGATTTCATATGGATTTCTCTACATGTACGATTAATTATTGCAGATTCTCACAAAGAGCCTTTCACATATCTCTCCATGATAAAAAAGTATCTGCCAGTACAAGAATCTCTAAACTTTAGTATCAAGGTAAGAAAATATTCTATAACTCAACTATATTTTAGCTGATTTGTTGAGAATCTACAGGGCCAGTTGGAGCCAAATTTTGATTTAATTGTAATTGATACAGCCGAGTGAGCATTATGTGTCCTGTTGAACCTCTTGTCTACTCTGCTTTGTTTTACTTATTTTTAAGATAAATTAACATAAATGTGGCACAAAAACATTTGAAGCACAGCCTAACCTGCCTTAAATGCCACCTCTATATAAGGGTCACCTGCTTATAAAGGTTAGTAGAATTGTATCCGAAATGTTCTTAATTCATATTATGTGAACCTGTATATAAAAGCCATCTGTCTTTAAAGGCCACTTTTACAAGTCCCCTAGTGTGGCCTTTATAGACAGGTTTGATGGTAACTTGATGTACATGTATGAAATTTCAATAAAACTATTACAGATTTACTGGGATTTCTTTTATTCGTTATCTCTTAAAAACTGTAGATATGTCAAACTGGTTATGGGGCCTTAGTAGTCAAGTGGTGTGAAGTGTGTGTTTACAGTGCCTCAATTTGAATCCAGCTCAGGACAAATTCTAAAGTGAGAAAGTTCGTCAGTTCACTAGCGGAAGATCTGTGGTTTTTTTTTTTTACAGATACTCTAGTCTTCTCCTGCATCTTAGAACAGAATAGCTCAATATAAGTGGAAAAAACACTTGCAATAGAAAAATATATACTAACATTGGCCTATAAAAACGAGGACCCCTCTTACCACTTGAACACTACAATACTCCTTGCAGTTAACACAATTCACTTTTATTGCATCTGGACATTAAAGCATCTAACAAACTATTTATTTCTCAAACTGATAAAAGTCAGAGTAGTTCTTCGGTGAATCCCTTTCAGATTTTTCAAGCCCTATGCCAATACTACCAGGGAAGTAACTTAACTGTTCGTAAAAAAATTACTGAGGCACAAACGTTCACAAAACATTATTACTCAACTTGACTCTAAAATAAGGTTATCATACATTAGTGTATAAAGTTATAAAGGTCATTTATACAGCGCTTTATTTCTTTATTTATTTTTTCATTAAGGCATATGTTTCAACATTAAATGGTCGATTAGAATGTCCTAATGGTGATAGATGGATATTATCATGTAAAATAAATGATGGAACTGCAACAATGGATGTTGATCTATCAAACCAGGTAAGGGGAGATAATCTTATATTGTAAATGTAATTGACATATTGCTGGTCATGCCTTTTATGTTTCAACACTGACTGTCATCACGGTACCAAAGCAACATCACGGCAAATGATGACATACTTGTGTAGGTGACATCACTAAACAGCACAATTCAGGCCCAGTTTTCATTCTTTTTTGTGTGTAATTCAAGCCTTTGTTGGAACATTGTGGGCATGACCGGCGATACATCAATTGTTATTTCTGATTGATTCATAGATTTACTGAACCCAATACTGATAAATTTACAATCAAGATAAGACGATAAGAATTCCTTATGAATATCCATGTAGGATAGGGAAATCTCACCAGAGTAGTTGAACATTTCAGTCAGAGACTAGGCTTATTAAGTCTGTAAAATCTAATTTTGTTATTAAACCTCTACATCAAAATTAGTATCTCACATGGGCAGATATGGAATAAGTTTTTACACAGAAGTGCACCTGACTGAAATTTAATACAAAATCCTCAAAGTAAAAAGAAATCCTTCTCAGGACTCTTGTGTTGGAGAGTTGAAATACTGGGTGACCTTAAATTTTATGCAAAAATTGATGGAAAATAAAGAATGAATTTTTCATTGCCACAGAAATCTTGTTTATTCATTAGATGCTGATCAAGTCATTAGGATGATTATGTTTTGGCTTTGTGATCTTTATCTAGGAACCATTTTTAAATGCAGATTCATTTTCTTTTTCACAGGTTCTGACAATGTTGATAGGATTTTCAGCAAAAGAAAGTTTGGTAATTATATTTCAATATTTTCAACCAGCTTTGTTTATATCCTATTTATTATAACCTCTGCCTAAAAAGAAAACCCTCTCCCCCAATAGATTAACCATGTCCGTCTGTCCATCCATCCCAGTGCATGTCCATAGTCAGAGAATTTTATATTTCCTATATCAGTGGTCCCAATATGTGCTTCATGTCATTTTCACTGTACTATCACTGACTTATTCAACGAGTGGTCCACAAATGCATTGATATCATGGTTCAAGTGTGCATTTGTGCTAAATTCGACCTAAATTTTTTAACGTAACAGTCAACTCAAGATGATAAATTTTATTTTAGTTACTAGTTAATCCTTAGTGTCAAAATAAAAACTTTGATGTTATACCGAGTATTGGAGCTGTTGATGTTGGCATTGGTCCACGTTATCTGTAAAATATTTTGAGTAACATAATCATTCAAAATAGGTAATTTAAAATAACAACAAACACCAAATGTACCATGTTTTTGTTAAATAGTTTGAACATAATCACCTGCCAGTTGATTTCGATTTAAAGGCCTGCACAGTTTTTAGCACCCACTCAAAAAGTTAGTCTAGACCCCAGTAATAATATTTTGTTTATTTTTTCAGGAAATGAGAAAGCGTATTAAACATGATCCAGGCCTACGAGATATTCTTTCAGAGGTAAAATAACATATTGTTTATATTTCCATCAGGTGATTGATTCATCAAGTTTTCAACTCATTTTTGCATCATATTTGAGGTTCGAATCCCACTCATGGCAGATCTGAGTATGAGGAGACAGTTTGTCAGTTTGCTTGCAGAACGTTGTTGGTGTTTGTGCACTCCAGTTTCCTCCACCATCTCAGAGTGATTGAATCTTGACTGAGGCATAAATAAGTATTACTCCACTGCACTGCCCATTCATGAAGTGTTGTATTACTTTTTATTTATGCAACATCCACATAGAATGTAATGAGTAGAAGTTGATATTACTCCAATCTACAGTACAGACCTGTCGAAAGTTTAACATTAGCTCACAAATTGGTTGGTTGGTTACATGTTGCTTAAAGGTCACCGGTCACCAAATTTATCAATTTTGTATTTTGCATTCCAATGGGTAGAATAGTCAATATTGATGTGTCTGACGGTTTCCCATGTCTTAGATTTACCTGTAATACACTAAAACCTTACCTGAACGAACTGCTAATACTCGGTAGTTTCCGACACCGCTCGTAACTTTCCGGCGACCTAATTGATGACGTACATGGTGTTAAGCTGCTGAGGAAAGACACATTACCTATATATGTATCCATATATTACATGTGGGTTTGTGTGGTGTTTTGACGGGTTTTAAAGTTTGATTTCAAGTCAAAATGGTATATTTTGTGACGTTTGGAGATAATAAAATCATAATGACCGATAAACATGTTTTTTCCACAAATTTCAGAACAAATTAAAGCCAGATTTACACAAGTCCTTCATGCAGCTTTCTAATTGTTTTGAATGTATTCAGATTAAATATTACGAGATAAGTCAGGGAAATAGGAGTGGGATAATCATTTAAGACAATTCGATTTATTATGAATCAATTCAGTCAAATAAATAGATTTTAAACAATTTTAATTTTCAAAATTAATTTAATTCCGTAATTCATTCAGTTCACACGTTCAAACAAAGTCTTGTATGCCCTGTTCAAATTAACCAATCTCATTTAACTTTAATTTATTCGATTTTCAGAATCCATCAAAAATGACAAATAGCATTTACTGGGTATATCATAAAGGTAATCACACGTGTCAATTAATGTTGCATATTGTAAGGTAAATTGTTGATTACAGGTGGTAGATGTCTACTTCTAAACAGGATGCTTCCCAACTGCCCAATGGACTGTAGCATATTGATAATCTCTTAATTACTGGTATCTGAGGGGTGTAAATCACACTTTGAATACTACAATGTATTAATTTATTGTGAATAAATTAAAGAAAGTTACACTCGAGTTTTGAGTCCTTAATTAGTTGAGCATAATCTCACTGGTATCACATTTTGACAAAGTTCTTTTCATCCCATTAAAATTAAAGCGTAATAAAGTTATCATATGAAATTTTTTATCATTTTTTTTATTTCATCATGAAACAGTGAAAATAAATGAGAATTAGAATTCTGATCAGTACTCCATCGGAAAATATCAACAAATATTTTTTTTTAAATTACCCACTGACGTAAACTTCAATTTCCATTATTATTATTATTATTATTATTATTATTATTATTAAACTTACTGCAAATAAGGAATAAGAAGCTATTGAATTGAAATTACTTTCATATTTAAGTAATCCTGGGATGAAATATTTTAATTGAGAGACAATAAGAAGTTATTTTTTAAACCTGTATTTTGATATTTTCGTCGTACAAAAAACTGCAGGTCTTGGATCTAGATTCTATCCGAAACGTGTCCTGTTGATTAATTACATGGGTAAATAATAATAATAATAATAATAATAATAATAATAATAATAAATCATTGATTTTAATCTAACTTGAATGAAATTAAAAATGGGACACTTTCTAAAACAAATATATATTAAAATCAATTTGAGGTCATAATATGGCTGTACTAGAGAGAAAAGATTTTTTAAAAAAAAAAACAAAAAATTGGGTTCTTTTTATTATTCCTTCGGATAAAAATAAATAAGTAATTTAATTAATTAATTAATTAATCAGAGATATGTAAAGATAATTAAAATGATATTACATATTAATAAAAATTAATGTGAACAATATTTTAAATAAAAAACGGAAATTTGGGTTCTTTTATTATTTGTTGTGATAAATAGATATAAATAAATAAATAAATAAATAAATAAATAAATAAATAAATAACTCAAAGAGATATGTAAAGATAATTAAAATGATATTAAATATTAATGAAAATTAATGTGAACACTACTTTAAATAAAAACCGAAATTTGGGTTGTTTAATTATTTGTTGTGATAAATAAATAAATAAATAAATAAATAACTCAGAGACATGTAAAGATTAAAATGATATTAAATATTAATGAAAATTAATATGAACAATATTTTAAATAAAAAACGGAAATTGGGGTTCTTTTATTATTTGTTGTGATAAATGGATATAAATAATTAAATAAATAAATAAATAAATAAATAAATAAATAAATTATTATCAAAAGAAATGTAAAATTATATTTTGTAAAAGTATTAGTAAATAGTATATCATACTTAGAGCAAACACAAATATAGTTTTTTTTTCCTTATTTATTTCTTATTATTATGTTTATTTTTTTAATTTTTTTCTGCTGAAGTCAACTGAAATACCCAATGCTAAAAATAAATAAATATGTAAAAACAATAGAAGTTATTTCCGATAAATCTGGGTAATAAATGCAGTTCACTATACAAGCTTCAGGGATAACACCTTCTGCGTCACTTCCGGTTTTGTGCCCTTTTACTACCAAAGGGAGATAACACAGTTTTTCAACAGTTTCAGGACTTTAATTTACGCTGTAGAAAAGGATAGAAATGATTAAAAAATGTTATTTGTGGCTAAATCGACTTTTTATGATGTAATCTTTCGGAAAATAATACTAAAAAAAATTCGGTTTTTGGTGACCGGTGACCTTTAACTTCACATCAGCAATTTTTCAGCTATTTGCAACAAGAACTATTTTCTTAATCTCTATGGATTAATCTATGAACAAGGTCGTGTATGCAAGAGTGTTGTATGGTCTGCCTTGTACCAGCAAGCACTCGGGTCGACTTTAAGGTGCTAGCTCACTGAGTCAGTATGCCGCAGACAAGCTTACCATTCCCCCAGTCCATTTTACTGATACCAGATGAACCAGTAAAGGCCAATGGCAAGGAAAATTCACTTTCCCACATGTGGTCTGAGCGGGACTCGAACTCACATGTGGGAAAGTGAATTAGTACTATTTATTTTGGCCCCTCTTTAGCTACATTTCCACAGCTTTTTCTGGCTATCCCTCAACAGTATTTGGATCATTAGTTATCTATATCTCAGCTGCTCAGTATCGGAGCTTGGACTACTCTTTGTCAACTAAATGTTAAACTTTTGACAGGTCTGTACTGTATATTTATACAATACTTCCTGAAAATTTCCTAAATATTGAATATTTAGGAAATTTTCAGGAAGTATTATATAAATATTCAAGACTGAGTAGAAAATTGATTCCATCTGTAGGAATAATTCCTACAGCATATGGAGTCAATTTTCTACTCAGTCTTGAAATTTAATTATGAAAAAAATTACCAGATGAAAATGTTGAAATTAGATGATCATAAATGTGTTGACTGTAAGCTATTTTGTACATTTAAGCTCACTAATTTCTGTTTATCTTTTTTTATTTTAGGGTATACAGCAGTGTCAACAGAAACTGATAGAACTTTTATGTGTTATGGAAATTCAAATTAGTCCTAACAAACAGAAACCAGAAGTTATCTCCCTTGTTCCATTGTCAAATAGTCATATATCAGCATTGTATGATCGTGTTTCAAATTATTTTAAATAAAATATTATATTATACATACATGTATATAGCTGTCATTAGTCCAAATCCAGTGAAACTAAAAAGGTGCCTTTCTGTCTGACTGTCCATCTGTCATCAACACTTTTGCCTTTATTTGTTGAGATTTGATTTATATTTGCTATGTACATTATGATTTATACAGTTGACCTACCAGTCAAGTTCAACTTGGTAGAGTGCTGGTTTTATAAGTAGGAGGTCTTTGGTTTGAACCCTTAAATTTCTAGGGCAAACACTTGAAAACAGGTAGCAACTGTTCTTTTGCCAAGCACTTGCCATTAAGAAATAAAAATCAAGAGGTTTTTCGGAACAGACCCCAATGGCAGGCGTTGCACATTAAAGAACCCTCCCTGAACATTGCTTTGAGTGTGCTGCAAAGATAAATATTTCTGCCACTTCACCTATAGCTGGTGATGTCTCAATATAAGTGAAATATTTTGACTGGAACGCAAAACTTCATTCAATCAACCAATCAATCAAATTTTAAAATTGTTTATGCATGACCAGGACAAGGTCAAACCCACATCCTCCCATTCGCAAGGTGGATGCTGTGCAATCAACCACCAAGGCATCAACTCAGGGATGGACATATTTCTGTTTTAGCAGGGTTTCTTCTTTTTTATAAACCCCCCCCCCCCTTCCTCCCAACTAATTTGAGGGGGGGGGGTATATAGAAATCGCCCTGTCGGTGTGTCTGTCTGTCTATGTAAAATCATGTCAGGGCCATATCTCATCAATGCTTTAGACGACTCTCATAAAACTTTAAATGAATAATCTTTATGGTCCAAAGGTGTGTCATGACCTTGAACCAAGGTCATATCAGAAAGGTTGAGGTTGCAGGAAAACTTTTAAGGGGGCGGGGGTATTTGGTCCTCAAGAGACACTTCTAGTTTTTCTTTTTTTTTAATTTTCATAATTAGTTGCATGATACCCAACAAAAACAGTTACTGCAAATCAGATAATTTACTTGTTTAATTTTCATATATTTATATTTGTGTTTTAATATGAAAATCCATAATTAAATTTGCTAAAATATGATCACTCCTTTCTTGCTTTTGCCTACACATGTGACATTATAGATTGCTGTTCCAACAATTGGAAATGCATGTTGTACAGGTCAGTGTTTTAAATTTATTTCGGGATTTAAAAACCAAATTTAGATTTTCAAATAATTAGAAATGTAAATATAACTATTGAACTGTATAGAGAATGCATTTATTATGCTATAACTTCCATTGCCTGCAAAGCAAAGTAATCATAAGGCGCTAGCTGGGTGTTATTCAGTTTGCATTGCATGACAATGGAAGTTATAGCACTATCAACACCATATTTGGACAGTTCAATGGTTAAGTAAATCCACAAGAGTAATAAGAAACAAAAACAAAACATTCCCAAATATTTTATATGGATATTTATTCACTTATATTGCACAAACCATCTTCCAGTGACATAAAAGTTAAAGAATGCAAGTACATGTACAGTCTAACCTGCCTTAACGGCCACCTCTATTTAAGGGTCACCTGCTTATAAAGGCCAGTAAAATAATATTCCAATCGTTCTTTATTCATGTTATTTAAACCTGTATATAAAGTCCACCTGATCATAAAGACCATTTTAATGGTTCCCTTTGGTGGTCTTTATAGACAGGTTTGACTGTCTTGAAATGATATTGAACCATATTTCTCAAAAAATGAACAAACATGAAAAATTTCTGATTAACAGTAGTACATAGCTATCATTTTCTGGTTATCGGAACAAAATATGTTACCTGTTACAAGTATTTGAGGAAAAAACACCCACTTCCATTTTTCAAGTATTTGGTCAGACCCAGTCAGGGTTCAAACCCCTAATCTCCCACATGCAGGGTGAGCATTTTACTAACTGAGGTTCCATAGTGATAGTAACTGCTCTCATCATTCAATAATTTTGCAGCTTTTTAAAATTATCTACATCCGAAATTTCGAGTTTCTATGTATTTCCGTTACCACGTTACAAAGTTTCGATTTTTGTGGATACTATTAAGGATAGCGGATAAATCCATTGCGCCTCTGGATATCTGCATTCGAAAATTCGAGCTTCTAAGTGTAGCCGTTACAGAGTTGCGATATTTGCTGATACGGTAACGGCTATAGGATAGATCCAAACATGGGCTCATCGCGCCTCGTGATATTTACATGCGAAATTTCGAGCCTCTGCGTCAGTCCGTTACAAAGTTGCGATTTTTGCGGATATCGGATAAATCTCTTCGCAAATCCACACATCTGTATTTGAAATTTTGCACAAAATCAAATTACAGTTGTCACGAAAAATAGCAATTTTAAGCTGAGACAATTAAGTAATATATGAGAAAAATAAATGCTATTTTGTAACAAAAAAAAGATTTACATTTAAAATTTCAAGAAAATAGTTATTGAAAATTGTATACATATGCATCCGACCGTCGGTAAACGGACTGGCAGCTTTTTCGCACAATACATGTATGTGCGGCCCTAGTGGGATTCGAATCTAGGGAATATTGGAATCTAGGCGGTGAGAGACGCTGTGATTCGTAAGCTCTCGTTTAGAAAGTTAGAAAAATACGTCTTCTCTTTCTCTCTCATAAGGGATTTTCAACTGGTGTTATCTAATATTTTTGGTCTCTCTCTCTCTCTCTCTCTCTCTCTCTCTCTCTCTCGGAATTTTTTAAGTGGTGTTATCTAATATTTTTGGTCGAATTCGTTATAATCATACAATATTACTTTACACGCTATTGTATTTTCAAAATATCATGGCATGGCTAAAATTATGTATGAAATAAAATCAAGGTTCTTGGCATTACACCTGGGATTAAGACTACCATAAAATGGACGTCTAATTATGACCCAAGTTAGATATAAATAACCATATAAAATAGTTACTGAATAGTAATTTACATCATATAAATTCAAAAAGTATTTCCGACACGTTAATACACTAATGTAACAATTAAGTTTATGAAAGTGGAAATTAACTCGAAGATCTTCAAATTTACGATAACTTGATAATCTTTTAAAAAGATTCCGCAATACTGAAACAACCGTTACAATTCAATTACCGGGTTTTCACATAAATAAAATGGTTTAACGACAAGTTGTTCACGGGTTGTTGTGAATAAGGAATTGTAAAAGTAACTTGTTTGTATTGAAAAAGGTGTAATTCGTTATTACTAATTCATGTAAGTGTCGTTTTCCGTAAGGGTTTTGATTACGTAAATGAATGTCTTAAATTACAGACACCTGTAAGGTGTTGCCGGTTTTTCACACACATTCATCTTGAAATTTTATCATCATAAAATCGGTCATTGATCGTCACCGGGGTAGTAACCGTCCCTTCACACTAAAAACTTTTGAAATAATAAACTGGTTTATCACGTATTGTGCTAAATTAACCAGATTTTCAATTTCAAACGGAAAATGTGCGAAAGCTTGCTGAAAACAACTGTTTGATATGTTTGACGTCATGGGGTCCATTTTGATTGACTTTTTTATCAAATTCAACAAAACAAATAAATTAACCTATTTCCTGAAATAGATTTTTTTTAAATTTATGAATTCCTAATTTTGAAATTTAATAAATAAATAAATAATTAAATAAAACGTGATTTTGCAACTTAACACTCCCAGCAATTTTGACCAAATGTATAAAAATGCTTCCAAACTATCTTTAAGGACTTCTTCAGAAACATGCTTTTGTCACGTTTTATAAAATAAAAGTTGTGCTTTTTTATTTTTTTTTTAAATTAAATAACGTATCCAAAAATTACCACATGATGTCACGAAAAATAATCCTAAAATCATTCGGTGCATTGCATTGTTGACAAACTACGGAAACTGTATTTCGATTTTTAAAAGCTCGCTTATATGCTGCAAAAAAAAAAAAAAAACAACTTAAAGTACCCATTTTTAATCTTGCTAAAACCACACCTTTCGTTTTCTGAAGTCAGATAATACCAGAATTATTTTTATGTTATCCGTGAACTTCTGAATGTGTTATGTGCTAATTTTGAATTTTTATGAAATAATACATTCAAAAGTAGCACATGACAATTAAATAATACATTCAAAAGTAGAACATGACAATTGTACTCATTACCGTTAAGTTTCCCTTATTTTTTTTTTTAAATAAAAATGTCAAATTTTAAAACTTTTAAAAGCTAGCTTTAAGATTATCTTTTAATCTCCTTAACCATCGGTCAGTTTTGGTCATTTAAATGTTTTTGACAGCTGTTAGCGCGAATCATTTAGTCACACAAAGGTGAAAATTTGGACAATTGAACGTCATGACCGGACAATTGTCCAAACTGACCACTCGTTAGCGATTTAACTGAATGGTCAACTTATCAATCAATATTAGTGGACACAGCCACGCCTCTCCGGACACTGGTCAGTTTTAATATTTACAGTGGCAATATATTTTTGAAGGCAGATTGATTTTTGAAACCAAAGTTTGGATATCTGCGAAATTGTCGGAACACAACGAAAATTGAAGATGTCCGAATCTGAAGATGACACTAGAGAAATGGTTGACATTTTAGGGGATTCGGAGGCAGAGGACAAAAACATGTTTGAAGAAGAAAGAGAAAAAATTCTGAGCGCAAGACGAAAATCTAGTTACTCGTTAAAAGGCTTATCAAAACAAGAAATTCAGGAGATTAGGGCAAAAATAAACAGCAGGGAAAGAAAAAGAATGCACGATTTAAATTCAGCTATGGACAGTTTGCGAGAAGTTATGCCTTATGCCAGAGGACCCTCCGTGCGGAAGTTGTCAAAAATATCCACACTTTCTCTTGCCAGGAACTATATTCAAATGTTAACAAAATCCGTGGAGGATTTGAAACAATTGGTGGATGACATTTATAGATCAAATGCTAGTTCTCAGCGGTTACCAGTTCATCCATTTTATCACCACAACATTATAACCCGGTGAATTCCGTGTACAGTTACCAAACACTGGGACATTCTGCTCCCACAATGCACTTTTCATCGTCTGCTCCATGTGTGTCACCATCATGTTCTTGTAAATCCCGGGAAACAAACAATGCCGGACTTTCTGGAAGTGGAAACATAAATATCCCTCCATTTTGTAACAGTAGACTTGGAACAAATTCATTTTCACTAAGTGGTAGCGGATTTGGAGGATTAAGTGGAATTAACAACAGCGGAACTACAAGTTCACCTACAGACAATTTCCATGTCTTTGGAAACAAACATTTAACAGGCATCGTCGTCTGCATCCATCTGTGTAAAACTTTATTTGATGCAATTTTCATTTATTAATATTTTCAAAGTGATAAAAAGACCATGTTTTACCATTGATAGAGGGACAAAAGTTCGAAGTTTCAGTGGTGACCGAATAAAGTGCTAAACTTTTCAGGAAATGTTTTCATTTATTTCAATTGTTAAAATATTTTTTTTTCTTCAGAGAACTATTACTTGACACTTTTATTTTAGTCATCTTTGTTTTTTTTTAATTATTAATGAACAACAATTTATTTCATTATATATACATGTATATATATAATGTATTTACAAAAATGTCTTCAGAATAATTTTTATAGGTGTTGTATAATAGTAATAGTGAGGAATACATAAATGTGTTAATTTATTTAAAAAGTTTTGTTTTCATTTTTCACAATGCAGAGTTATTTCAGTTTTCATTTTGCTATACTACATGTATAGCTATTTTTATATACTAAATATATCTAGCTAGTATGCGAAAAAATTTTTGAGAAAAGCGTGGACTTTAGTTTCTCTTTAACAGTTACAGAATCTGGCACCAGTTTACAATCATTCTTAACTAAGATTTTCTTTAACTTAAATCTAGCAAAGTTGAAATCTAATATTAATAATTATGCTATTTTTTAGATACTTGAAATTTAATGTGTAATTTTGAAGACCACTTCAGCTTATTTCATCCGTGTTTAGTTTGACAGAATTTTCTATTTTGAGTTCCACAAAAGATTTCAAAATCAGCCGAATTTAAGTTAAGGACAATCTTAGTTCAGGAATGATTGTCAAATAAAACTGGGGCCTGAAAATATAGATCTATTTTAAATTCCAAATGGAGTGAATCAATCAATCTCATGCTTAAGCTTTATTTTCTCTTTTACGAAGATTTTGAATTCCGAATGAAGTGGAATAGTCAAATGTGGTTTATGTCACAGTCAACATTAATATTCTTTCATTTACAGAGATGTGCAAAAAGTATTTGCTCACTTTATAAAATCCTTCTTTATTTCCTATAAACCCATATTTTAAAAAAATCTTAAAATTGATTTCTGGTCAATTTCAATTAATTTTCACTATTAAAGGTACAATTGTTGATGTTTTTCTAAAAGAATTTAGAAAAGAAAATTTCGCTGTTTTTTATAAATAAACATTTGAAATTCAACGGAAAGTTGTTAAAATTGAAATCTACTATATAACCATGCTTCACGTGGCAGTTAAACTTTTACCATGCTGTTGAACTTATGTTTTCTTGAATGTTATAAGACAGGATATTATTAGAATTTTGGAAGAAACTAAAACTAATTTTGGATTTATCAGTGAAAACTTTATCAAAATTGCCTAAGAAACGAATTTGAAAGAATATTTTACAAATAGTTTTATATAAAATTAAGAAGGATTTCACAAAGTGATCGATTTTTAAGCACATCTCTGCATGTCGAGGCGGTCTGTGATAATTTGGAGAAAACCGGAGTACCCGAGAGAAAAAACACAGATCTTCACTAATAAATTCCGAACGGAGTATTTTAAAATATTAATACGAATTAAAAAATAAATTCACAAATGAAAGATAAATAAAACGTCATTTTAGCCTAGGTTTATTTACATGTAAGAGAAATTAAATGTAGAAATATTTAAAAACCTTATTTAGACTTAAATAAATAAGATATTTTCTTAAATGTCTTTAATATTATATTATTCAAAAAATTAAATATGTTAATTGGTATATTAATACTACGGAATGTTAATTAATTTCAAAGAAAGAAAAAATAGAAACGTGTTTTAGTATACTGTGAGCAGTGTTACGCCACATAGCGGTGTTGCCGCATAAACGCGCCCAACACGTCTATGCGGGGAATTCCAACGCATAAAGAGGTCCGCCACGTTTATGCGGCGGCGTTCAACGCATAAAGATGTGTTGCTTGTATGCGGCGCAAGGCTGCCTTTTTGACGCATAACGATGGCTAATTTTAACGAGTTGGTATGAAATTTAAAAAGAGCTGATATCTCGACAAAAACGGCGGCGGTGATATAAATTATGACGACAGCGGCGATAATTGAGAATTTATGTTGTTGGTGTTGTTGATAATGGTAATAATAATAATACGAGGATGAGGATGGGGACAGGGACGATGAGAGCGCGACGACGATGACGACGGTGGCGATTATGACTGTAATGTTGATGGTCGTTAAATTGTGATTTTGGCAGAATTTTGACTTTTGCTTTAATAATAATAATATAATGATGATCATCACGATGGTGATGGTGCTTTTGTGAAGGTGGTAATAATGATGGAGGTGTAAATGCAGGTGATGATTTATGCGGCGGAATGTAGCCTTTTTGCCGCATAAAAGCTTTCTCTTTATGCGTTTAAATTCCCCGCATAGACGTGTTGGAACACGTTAATGCGGCAACACCGCTATGTGGCGTAACAGAGCATTGTTACGCCACATAGCGGTGTTGCCGCATAAAACGCATTGACAATTTTATGCGGCAGAAAGGCTACATTCCGCCGCATAAAGAAAACATTTACTATCATCATCTACGCTTCCATCATTATTACCACATTCACTAAAACACCACCACCATCACTATCATCGTGATGATATCGTCATCATTATATAATTAATAATAATAATTATTATTATATTATTATTATTATTATTATTATTATTATTATTATTAAAAGCAAAAGTCGAAATTCTGCCAAAATCACAATTTAACGACCATCAACATTACAGTCATCATCGCCACCGCCGTCGGCACGACGACGGTAACATCGTCGTTGGGCTCATACCGTCTCCGTCATCATCCTCCACCTCCTCCTTACAATTACTATTACCAGTATCAACAAAAACTTAAGTTCTCAATTGTCACCGTCGTCGTCATCATTAAAGTCTCCACCAACGTTCTTTTAAGCTTTTTTTTTTAAATTCATACTGAGTCGTTAAAATTAGTCATCTTTATGCGTCAAAAAGGCAGCCTTGCACCGCATATAAGCAACACATCTTTATGCGTTGAACGCCCCCGCATAAACGTGGCCAACCTCTTTATGCGTTGAAATTCCCCGCATAGACATGTCGGGCGCGTATATGCGGCAACACCGCTATGTGGCGTAACAGAGCATAAGTACGCCTTACATAAAGTCGTGTAAACTGGAAAAATATTCACACCAGTTAGATAGAAATATTTCAATATTACCTGAAAATTTTTAGACGAAAAATGAATAAATGAGTGTTTACCCTGAAAATTCTTATTCCCATTTGAAATATGCGTATCTATTTTATTCAACTTGGCATGTTATTTATATATCAAAATTAAAACATATATATGACGATAGGGAGCTTTCGTTTTATTAATAGATTTTGTATTTTCAACAGAATCTGAATACAGTCCTGGTGGTAAAAATTCAATTCAAGATTTTTTGTGCAATTCGAATTACCATTAGATTGAAAGAAACAAAATATATTTTGGAGGCTAAACGTGTCATGCATTACTTTTGAATTATATTTTCAAACACAAACATACCGGTCATGTCCAAAAGCAAAGTAAAAAAAATTGTGAAAACTGCCAAATTATATATATGATTTTTTCCATATACATGTATATAATAAAGTTAAACACGCGAATTATTTTAAGAAAATTCATGAGTGTCCACGACATATATAATAGCAGTAATTGTGTGATATATATACAATATGCATTACTCTATGTGTTTGCTTTTGGTTATAATAAATGAAATAAAATCAGTAAGGTCTGCTATAGCAATACCCTCCATATCAATGACAGCCTGTCCATTAAGACGACAGGCTGTTTTAAGGTCCCATTCGTATTTATATCAGATACATCTATTACAGACCACCTGTTTATAAAGCCAGTAGTTTCTGTTTTTTCTTTGGTGGTCTTTATATGCAGGGCCCTGACAAGGTTCTATCACTTATATCGTAGCGATCATTTAACCAAGGTGGAGGAACCGGGGTACCCTGATAAACCCCACTGACCTCCGGAAAGTAAACTAACAAACTTTCTTCACACTAGGGCTGCTATAGTGTGATTCGAACATAGGCGATTGGAGGCGCTGTGATCCGTCAAACCGGTGCTAAAGAACACCTGACCACGTTTGATATAATGCAATGATGACAACATTTTTAGGATTGCTCATGCATATTGTTCTCAAACTTATTTCACTACTTACATTATTCAGTGAAATACGTTTTTTTTAAAACTGATTAACATGTACTAGACAATAGTAGGAGCAACCAAATGATGGTCGCCACACCAAAAAAAAAAAAAAAAAAAAAACTTTCCCTACAAAATTAGTGTGTAATGAAAGCGAATCCAGTTCGAATAATGCAAAGCTCAGAGGATGAACTGGAGATATCCCACCAATAAAAAGCCAACAAACACACAATTTCAGAAATCTAAGACATAATTTGGTGGTTGACTCCCCTTTAAAAAAACCTTGTAAGGTTTTACATAAGTGTGTATTGTAATAAGCTGATACATAAGTGCGTATTGTAATAAGCTGATACATAAAAGCGTATTGTAATAAGCTGATACATTAGAGCGTCTTGTAGTCACCTTTAACACAAATGCGCCCTGTAATAAGCTGATACCTAAGTGTGTCTTGTAATGCACCGTTACATAAGTGCGTATTGTAATAAGCTGATACATTAGAGCGTCTTGTAGTCACCTTTAACACAAATGCGCCCTGTAATAAGCTGATACCTAAGTGTGTCTTGTAATGCACCGTTACATAAGTGCGTATTGTAATAAGCTGATACATAAGTGCGTATTGTAATAAGCATATACATAAGTGCGTATTGTAATAAGCTGATACATAAGTGCGTATTGTAATAAGCATTACATAAGTGCGTATTGTAATATCCTGATACACAAGTGCGTATTGTAATAAGCTGATACATTAGAGCGTCTTGTAGTCACCTTTAACACAAATGCGCCCTGTAATAAGCTGTTACCTAAGTGCGTCTTGTAATAAGCATATACATAAGTGCGTATTGTAATGAGCTGATACACAAGCGCGTATTGTAATAACATTACATAAGTGCCTATTGTAATGAGCTGATACACAAGTGCGAATTGTAATAAGCTGATACACAAGCGTATATTATAATAAGCATTACATAAGTGGGTCTTGTAATAAGCTGATACACAAGTGCGTATTGTAATAACCTGATACACAAGTGCGTATTGTAATAAGCTGATACATAAGAGCGTATTGTAATAAGCTGATACATTAGAGCGTCTTGTAGTCACCTTTAACACAAATGCGCCCTGTAATAAGCTGTTACCTAAGTGTGCCTTGTAATAAGCTGATACAGATGTGCCTCATACAATAAGATTATACACGAGTGCGTCTTATAGTAAGCTCATATACAAGTACGTCTTGCAATGCACCGATGCATAAGTGCGTCTTTTAGTTAGCTTATACATAAGCGCGTCTAGTAGTAAACTTATACTCATGTGCGTCTTGTAATTAGCTGATACATAAATGCGTCTTGTAATAAGCTGATATATAAGCGCACCTAGAAGTAAGCTTTTACACAAATGCGCCTTGTAGTAAGCTGATACTCAAATGTGCTTTGTGATAAGCTGATATACAAATGTGTTTGTAATTAGCTGATACACAAGTGCCTCTTGTAATAAGCTTATATACAAGTTCGTCTTGTAATACGCCAATACACAAGTGTGTCTTTTAATAAGCTGATTCACAAGTGCGTCTGTTATAAGCTGATACGTCTTGTAGGTAGCTTATACATAAGCGCGTATCGTATTAAGTTTATACATAAGTGCGCCTTGTAGTAAGCCTATATATACAAAAGATGATTCATAAGTGCGTCTTGTAATAAGCTGATACACAAGTGCGTCCTTTAATAAGCTTATGCACAAGTGCGTCTTGTGGTAAGCTTATGCACAAGTGCGTCCTGTGGTAAGCTAATACACAAGTGCGTCTTGTAGTAAGTTTGTATTTAAATGCGTCTTATATTTAGCTTCTACACAAGTGCGTCATGTAGCTTATAAATACACAAGTGTGCTTTGTAGTAAGATTATATACACTAGGGTATTTTAAAAAATAATTGTCATGTGCTTCTTTTGAATGGATTATTTCATAAAAAATCAAAAGTAGTACGTCGCATTATTGTAAAACTGCAGCCTGGGAGTTTTGCATGTACAAATCCCTATACTTGTTTTAATAAATATAATTACAAGAAATATCTGACAGGAAATTTAAACTAACATGCTTTTAAATCAGTATTGTCAATTTACATTGATAAAAAACTCAAGAAATCAGTTCTGGAAGTGCCCTACTAATCAATATCTTGAACAAGGTTTTACATGCTGGGTACACGACCAATATTTCTGCTACCGAAGCTAATTTATCATCTCTCCCTCTGGCTGACCGAAACTAATTTATATGTTACAGTATTGGAGAGAAATGAATTATCTGAACCAACCTGCCCTCCAATATGGACCATTGGACATGTCCATCCAGTTATTGTTCCAGAGGCTTTTGTTGTTTCTATCAAGAGGGCGTTTTATCCCAAGGCGTCAAGTAATACCGACTTTCAATATTCAAAAATAATAATTGATGCGGCTAAATTAACTCTGGTTGGTTGTGCAATGAATGGGACACCAAATGGGTTTCCTCCACCCATCGTTAAAGAAAGATGTCTTCCCAGCCTTTCACTTTCATATTATTAAAATCGCTTTCTTTGAATTTTTTCTGCCTTTATTAATGCTATTCTCTATTATTGAACATGATAAATCTCTCTCTCTCTCTCTCTCTCTCTCTCTCTCTACAATGTAGGGTCATTTTTGTTTGTCAAATGTCCACACCTAACCTAACCCCTACTCTACTGCAATTTAGGGCATTTCAACTGGGGGTGCGAGTTTTGTCCCTACATCAACGTTGGTGTACCCACTTTGTCGGATATGGAGCTAAAATTGACACATCAGATGGAGCATCTCTCTCTCTCTCTCTCTCTCTCTCTCTCTCTCTCTCTCTCTCTCTCTCATGTTTTTTCCTTCCGGCGCACTGATGTCTGAGAAATATCAGAAATTGATTTCATTTTGAGAGAGGGAAAATGCTGACATTTGGCTGGTTGGTCGTTTATTGTTAGTTGACGTTTTTGGAGCGTATAATATGGAGTGATGTTCGTTTCTCACTGGCGATGTCTGTTTCACAGTGCCAGTCCATGAAATTTATTAGCTTAGTTAATACATGAATATTTTTTTCCTTCCGGCGATTTATGAAAACAATATGCAGAAACAAATGACAAAGTTAATTAAATTTAACCACACACATCCATAAATTGTCATGCCCTTAAAATAATTTTTTCTCTCAAAATTGCAACGAACTAATATGGAAATGGGTTTTATCTTGCATAATTGAGTTCTTAAATTATTTTTTTTTAATTTTCAACGTTAATTAAAATAGTTTTTTATCTTTCTTCGTTCAGTTTCTAGTATTAGATTTAAAAATATCTACTTCGATTCGAGTTGCTTTTGGACAACCAATTAAAATCATTCAATGGACCAACAAAAGGGAGTCTAACAGAGAATTTGTATAAATGTACAAGTTGTGAGTTTGCTTTTTTGTAAAAAGTCAAATGGTTAGTAACATTTTTTAAAATTGAATTTTCTTTTCTAAATATAACAAAAAAGAATGCAAGAACGGTTTCATTTCAGTAACTGTATATACACCAACTTTTAAATGGAGTGGAGCTCGAGTTGAGTGGAGCAATGGTGTTTTACGCCAGTTAGTTCTAGCATGGCGACAGAAACCCGAGTAAACATGGATTCGAACCAAGGAAGAGAATTATATATATAATTAGTCTCTACCAAAAATATATTAGAATATAAATATTTAAATGGAAGAGAAATTGTAACATTACAGAATATTTAATAAGCGGGTTTTTATATTTGGATCAGAAAGACAGCCCAGCTTATTTTTTATATCTTGCACGCTAAGAGAAGAGACAAATTTAGGAGGTACCCGGCAAATAAATTTAAATGAATATTTTACCGGTGTGCGGAAAGATCTAACAGAATTAAAAACTCACATTGAAAAGTATTTTTTAAAAGACCAACCCCAGTATCATACAAATTCCTTACAACTAAATAAGATTTTTCTTAACTTAAATCTGGTTACATATGCAACAATTATTTTTTATTACAAATAAAAAATGCAAAGAACACAAGAACGTAGATGTTAAAAGCATATAGTGATTTTAGAATGCCATTATGAAAACACGAATAACTTGATAAATACGATTTTATTTTTAGAATTGAAAAAAAATCCAGATATCTAATAAGCTCCAAGAGGTCTTCAAAATGACACCTTAAATTTCCGAATATCTTTTAAGCTAACACAATAAGATTCAAAACTTGCAAGATTAAATTTAAAAATAAGACCAAAAAATTCTAGCTGATTCATCTTCATATCAAGTTTTAAAAAAAAAGGTATCGCGTAAAGCTAAATGGTTCGACTTAATTTTTCAGCTTCTAAACTATTGCTGAATTGGATTTGGAAATTATTTATTAATTCATTTATAAATTTTATTTATTTATTTATTTATTTATTTATTTATTTATTTATTTATTTATTTATTTATATAGAGATTTTTCTATTTTACTTTTTCAGTTTCTAAACTAATGAGTCACATAATGTTTAATAAAAAATATTCATTATACATTTTCATACATTTTATATTTTTATTCATTATTCAATTTTATTCATTATACTTTTTTGGTTTATTATACATTTTTAATTCATAATATACTTTCATTTATTATACATGTATATTTATGTATTTTTATCACTATGCATTTTATTCGTTATCATATTTATTCATTATACATTTCTATATATTAAAAATTTATTCATTACGGATTTTTGTTCGGTTAGCATTTTTATTCATTGTTTTCATTCATTATACATTTTTATTTACTATACATTTTTTCCATCATGCAATTTTATTAAATATACATTTTATTCATTATGCAATTTTATTCAATATGTTCATTATACATTTTCATTCATTATACATTTTCATTATACATTGTACAATTAGTTTATTATACATTTCACTCGTTATCATTTTTTATATTTATATTATATCCACTATACATTATTACCACCATACAATTTTGTTCAATGTTTCAATGAATGATCATTCATATTATTCATTATACAATTTTCAATCATTAAAATTTTTATGCATTATACATTTTACACATTTGTAGGCATTATACATTTTACACAATTGTAGGCATTATGCATTTTACACAATTGTAGGCATTATACATTTTACACAATTGTAGGCATTATGCATTTTACACAATTGTAGGCATTATACATTTTACACAATTGTAGGCATTATGCATTTTACACAATTGTAGGCATTTTAAATTTTACACATTTGTAGGCATTATACATTTTACACAATTGTAGGCATTATGCATTTTACACAATTGTAGGCATTATACATTTTACACAATTGTAGGCATTATGCATTTTACACAATTGTAGGCATTATACATTTTACACAATTGTAGGCATTATGCATTTTACACAATTGTAGGCATTTTAAATTTTACACATTTGTAGGCATTATGCATTTTACACAATTGTACGGCATTTTACATTTTAATTCATTAAAAATACTTGTCATTATACAATTTTGTTCATTATACTATTTTATTCATTATAAATTTTTATTCATTACACAAATTTGTTCATTAAACATTTTTATTAATTATGCATTTTTATTCACTATACATTTTTACAACCATACATTTTTGTTCTATACCGGTATACATTTTTATTAACTATACATTTATATCCATATTACATTCTTATCATTATGCAATTTTCCTTCATTATACTTTTATTAATTATGCATTTTTATTCACTATACATTTTTACCACCATACATTTTTGCTCAATATACATTTTAATAATCATACATTTTGTTCATTATTCATTATACATTTTAATCATTATACAATTCATCATATACATTTTTGTTTATAATTACAACATGACATAATCATGGTGTTTTAGATTTACCTCCAGAATAGAACAAAAATGTCAAATTTTTGCGTTTCAAAAAGTAATCTTATTTCTCAAAAAATAATACTCTTGCATTAAATGAAACATTAAAAATATTAAATGACAGTGAAATAGTAAGATCGAATATCACAGGAGTGATAAATTCATACCGCATCGCCGGCGTGAAACAGCGGGGGTTGTCACATTGTACTCGATATGCTAAAGGAAGTGACAAAGTTAAGAGGTACTCGAGAAGTAAATTTGAATTGATAATTTACCGGTAGACGGAAAGATTTAACAAATTTGAAAACTTTAACTTTAAGACAAGTGTCCGGTTGTCCAAAGTTCTGTTAAATTACACATTACACCAGTGTTAATTTTACAGCACTAGAAGCATATTTTTTGCTTCACATTGCAATCAAAAACCTCTTTATTTATTCCACTTGTCAAATAAGTTCAGTATTTTAATGCCCCTATCGCTTCATTATTTTATCAAAGAAAACTTTCATATACATATCACCTGTTCCTTCACTTGCCTAAACTTCATTTGATATATTATTTCATCTCAAATGAATCTCATATTATTTGAAAAAGAGGGTCGCCATAGATACTGGTAAATAATATAAGCGGTGAAGGTGCTATGATCAGTAAACGCATGCTTTACACCACTCGGGCAACGAAGCTCTTGGAGACTGTTTTGTCACATTAAACCTAATAAAAGTACAAGTATTTGTTTTTCATTTGTAAAACGGCTATATTTTTTACTAATTTAACACCCTCCCTTTACCAGTTTGTTTACAACAAGTAATGGTACTCATTGTTAAAGTCATGCTGAGAGCGAGAGTGTGTTGTTTTTCCTTTCTTAATAATAGAGTACTTTGTTATGTTTTATTATAATCTATAGAGAATACTTTGACTATTAGACATAATTCAGACAAAATTTAGAATTTTTTACACCTATGCAAGACCCATCTGACAAAGTGATTTTTTACTTAGCGTTCTGATAATAAATTAACAGTTACTAATTTTGAAAATGCTGGATCCCTTGTCTAATCTATTGGACGCATATGAACAATTAATTTCTTTTATTTTTGCGGAAGACAAATTAATATAAGTGCAAAGGCACTTGGATTTTACTCCCCAATGTTCCCGAGAGAAGCGCGCGCGGTGTTGCAGTTAAACTCTACTCCCTAATGTTCCTGAGAAAAAGAGCGCGCGTTGTTGCAGTTGGACTTTACTCCCTAACATTACCTAGAGAAAGCGGGCTCGTAGTTGCAATTAGATTTTACTCCCAATGCTCCCAATGACAAAACACACGCAATATTACAAATGAATCTTACTCCAAATTTTCCCCCATGGAGAAAGCGCATGCGACGTAACAATTGCATTTATTCCCCCCTATATCCCCCGATCGAGAGAAAGCGCACGCGACGTTACATCTATTTGATTTTACTCCAAATGTTCCCGAAAGAAAGCGCGCGCAGTGTTGCAGTTGGATTTTACTCCCCCATGTTCCTGAGAAAATGCGGACGCGGTGCTGCAATTGGATTTTACTCCCCAATGTTCCCGAGAGAAAACGCGCGCGGTGTGGCACATAATGTTACCTCATTTTGTTTCCAAAATAGTCGCGATTCAGTTTGCAAAACCCATTTTTAGCACCCAAAGTCTTTAGAATAAAAGTTTACTTCAAAAAACAAAAAGGAACTTTTAAAAACAAAATATGAAATCATAATTCATGAAACTTGGATTTAAACAGGTGTGTCACCAAAATGCATAACAGATTGCTTTATTATGGACAAAATAACCCTGATGACATTCGATAAAATTATAAACAGACTTAACGCTTACAAAAACGCATTTTGTCAATAATTTTACCATTCAAGTTCTTATGAACACTTAAAAATACGTGTTTGCAAACTTTATTGTGAAACATCTGAAGGACCTTGATTGTAACTGATGCTGCGCCATGAATTAAATATGGCGTCTTAACAAAGTCCGCCAAGTGCCCGACTGTGATCGTTATGAACTTATCGTTCGGTAAATCAAGGGAATTAACTCGTACTTTATAGGTAAGATCGTGTCTTAATCGAGAGGATAGATATTCACTAGAGCTGTTCACAAGATAAAGATAATTTTCTTTTTTCCTATACATTATATGTACATGTTAAACTTTTATTTTAACTTATATTAAAATATTTCCGATTTTATTTGATTATTTTTTTAACTGTTAATTTTTTTAAATTAAATATTGTTTAATAATTATCAAAATATTTCCGATTTTATTTGATTATTAACTGTTTGTTAATTTTTTTAAATTAAATATTGTTTCATAATTATCAAAAGTTCAACCATAACTGATAAAAATTGACCAACTTGAGTCATACATGCAT